>OZ023237.1:640333-849620 GCA_964006365.1 Trididemnum miniatum
CTTTTATTAAATCTCTCAAACCTATCCTCTGCAAACAAAAAGATTTCGTTTATTCTTTGAAACTATCTTAAACCTTTGACTCCCCAGCCAATCAGAGCTCCTCTGTCTGATTTCTATTGGCTACTTCTAACCAACTAATCACAGCTCTCTATTTCTAACCAATCAGAGCTCTTTCTTTCCCTTTTAAATCAGTTCGGTTCACTTATTCTTCATTCTGACGATTTCCCCTGAAGAGTGTCAGATGAAAAGCTTTGGGAAAAATGAATCTTCTGCATCAAGCCGTCTTCAAATTCTGTACCACCAAACGTCTGAATAATATTTTTGAAAAAATATCTGAAAAATTTTCTCGATTTTAATTTGAGAACTTTCTCCGCATCAGAAAAGCATTAAACATGCAGACCATTTTGAATATTAATAAATGGCAACACTTAAAAGTAGCCGCGTATTACCGCGGACGACCGCATAGGCATGCAATTTTCGAAGTTGCTTTTTTGTCCCGCATCTAGTTGTATTGGCAGATTGGCGCTAAATCCACGAATAACTTCGTAAGAAGGCATGCAATCGTCAAATTGCATACCTATGCGGTCTACGCGGTAAGACGACGCAGTAACTGGTGAGAGCTGAGTAATCATACGGTAGTCTATTCACTACGGTACCATGGTGCAACAGATCTACTGTGTATGACACTGGAAAATAAGCTAGTTTAAAATTGATAGGCTTGGAGACTGAGATCAAGCTGCAAAGTATAAGCAAGCAGGAATTTAGTTGTAATAGGTCTAGTTTAGGGGTACCGGTATTGTATACCTTACGGGTTCAGAGGGGTTAGGTCTAGTACCAGCCCCCAGATTCAGTTTTGTTAAGATTAAATTTGGTTAGAGTTAAATTCAGTTAAGATTGGTTTTGGTTAGGGCTAGATTTGGTTAGGGTCAGGTTATAGTTTAGGTTAAGGTCATAGGTTAAGTCTAGGTTGGCTGACAGAAAAAGTGTGGGGGCTGTTACTGGAAATGACTCGTTTGAAGTACCGGTAAACTTACCAAACCATGGGGTCTGAGATAACGTTACCAGTAAATAAATATCGGTAATGCAGATATAAGAACATCATCTTAATGAAATTAAGATTCAATGTACAGATACTGGATAGAATATTGGTACTGGTTGATGCAGTGTTACCGTTGCAGTTTATAGTACCAGTAATTTAGTAAAATTAATTTTCATCAAGCTTTAAACCGAGACAATGAGCCAAGCTCAAGTCACAGCTTCAAGTTTGTTGACCAAAAATATTGTTAAAATGTTGAAACAAAAAAGTTTTACATTTCAATATTGTTTCTGGCAAAACTACCCCACAGTTGAACATGAGTGGGTCTTGTCTAGAGTAAGCCGTCTGCGTCTAGATTAATTCGTCTGCATAAGGCGATGAAAGACATAAACGGCTTATTCTAGATAAGACCCAACATAAGTATTGATAAACAAACCAAAACTAGCTCAAGAAATTTTAATTCAGAAATTTAAAGTAACATTTACAAATATTGGATCTGCAGAAGCTCGACATCAAGCAAACTGCACTGCTGGCCTTGCTTATTATTTTTTAAAGACAACACTATAGGCCTATGGTTTGCTGTATTTTTATTCCTGTTTAACTTATTTGCTTTGTACAGTGCATGATGTTACAAATTAGGTTTTGACCCCTAAGTTGGTTGCTTACAATTTAAACATAGGTTTGCCCTGTGTGTTTTCATTTGCTGGTCATGCTGTGCTTGTGACTGGTTAAAAATCTGATTTCTTCAGTTAATTTGTTGCTACTGCTTTATGGAGCAGTATAGAAATACTGTGACATTATTTTAATTAGCTTGTTTCCATGCTTATTTCATTAGGTTGGTTAAAAGATTTGATGTAATTAAAGTTGCAATGCAGATATTAAAATCTTTATCTCATTTTTGTATGATCAGCTTCATTATGCTTCAGCAACTGTTACCCTTGGAATCAAAACACAGGTTCAACATCTTGGTTTATCGTCAAAACTGCAGAAATTAGATTGCTCATGTTAATAGTGCTTCCTTGTGGTTTTACATCAGTTAATAGAAAATTATCCGCTTTTAATTTAAACTTTTAACCACTAGTTTCTCATGATCATTTGTCCATTGTTGTGGGTCAGTGGGTTAGTGGTAATTGTCAGCAGTGAATTGAATGATTGACTTTGTCAAAATTTAACCCTGGTTGAAGTAGGACGTCGTATTGTTTATCTATGACTTTTTATACATGGAGTGACTATACGGTGCACGAGTTTTTTGGAACTTTCTATGTAAGTTCAGTTACAGGTGTTGTTGTAGTATGTTTTGTTCCCACAGCATAAAAGCTTCAGAATATCATTTATCATGTATTTTTAAATTATATTGTGGCCTATCGCCACATGTATACTTCAACTTCACAGAGTCTTACAAATTTCCGGTGTTTTATTTTTCCAATATTTTGTAAATATGTTTTCAGGTACCAAGGGTAAGATTTTTTATTAAAGCCTAGTTAATGGAGTAGTGGAAAAGATACTACTGCTGTGAAAAACTTCCAAGTTGTGCAAATGACTCAACAATACCAGACTTATATATTTGAAGAAAGAAAAACTATTTGTGTGACAAAACAGCATTTAGTTTCAAATGGATTGTCACTAGAAAAGCATTTGGCTTGATTCACAACTGCTGGTAAACATTCGATGAATGGGATGAAAGTTGATTATTTGCAATTACATTGTAGCGAGAAATTCTCAACAACATTCTCAGATGGATCGCAATAACGAGCGCAGAATTCCTTTCTGACTCAATAGGGTGGCTTCTGACTCAAAGACCTCGCGGTTCCTTTGGAGTCACCCTGTCACTAATCCTTATGTTATCTATCTAATGCCTGTGTTTTTGTCTTATCCGTTGTGGTTGGTGACGAATAAACAAACTTGAACTTGAACTTCCTGAAACCAGCCGTTAACCTGAAAATTCAGGCCATCGCGGGCATGAGAAATGCAACCGCCATATGATTAACAAAGATCATCTTGATACTATACTGTGGGACATTTGACACGCGCACTCATGGATATTAAAGGATTAGGGTATAAACAGCGTCAGACACAAAAAGTTATCTATTTAGCTTTGTATAAACGTTATTATTGTTGTTGTATTATTTATGATCTTCAATTTGTGTGCCTTAAAGCACAGTCGTTTGGTTTCAACAATTGTATGACGTCATGGAGCCTCTTTGAGATGAGGCGATAAAGTAATGTAATAGACTGGATTACCAAAGAATTGAAATCATATTTTTTGACATACAGTGTACGTTATTAGCTTGTGAATAAAAAATGATGTTCTGTGCGTTAATTTTTCGCCTACCTAATACGCTTGAACGAATTCTAATAAGTATAGTTTTGAAGTTGAATTGATTTAACAAACTAATGACGTCATCATAATGACGTCATCGAAATTGCATGCCTCATCTGGCAGGTCACGCTACGCCACTGCTATTACAATATGTTACGTAATGAAATGTAGAGGTGCAGAGATACAGCCATGGACACTGGACAGCCTAATAGCCATTTATGAAGTACTGTTTCAATTTCTTTTTAAACGCACTGATTGCCCGGGATTTTCTAATGGCGATTGGAATTTCACTCCATACTTTTGGCCCGACATATCGTATGGATTGTTGGCTTACCGTACTACGGCAGAAAGCGGGAACTAACTGACTGTTGCTACGAGTTTTAATTGAAGATGTTTTGGACCGAAACATATCGTCAAACGCAGATGGAAGAGCACCTTAATGATATTTATACATAATTACTGCTACATTGGGTTTGAATATATCTTTTATCGTTAATAAATTATGCCGTCTCGTAAATGGTAAAATATCGTCTTCACTAGCTTGACTGAAGGACAAGCGAATGAATTCATTGCAGATATTTTGTAATTGACTAACTATAGCTAAATTGCCATGGAACCAATTAGTAATGCAGTATCTGATGTGGCTTAGCATTAACGAATGATAAATTACTAATAAAGCGTTTTTATTGAGGAAAGGCTTCACTCTAATTACGGCGCCCAATGTAGCTCTTTAATTGTTTTTTAAAGATAGCATGTGATCTTTCCGCGACAAGTTTTCATTGATAACTATTCCCAGGACTCGGATTGAATATACTCTTTCTATTGGTTTGTTTCTAATCATTAAGTTTAAGGCACATAGAGTAGGTTTTGAGTTTACAGTCCTAAAGTTCACACACTTGGTTTTACTAGCGTTGAGAGAGAACTTATTGGCAATTAACCAGTTATCAACATTATGTAATTCTTGATTGCCTTTTTCAAAGATTGATTTAGCATTATTATCACTTATCAGAATGCTCGTATCGTCAGCAAAGGATAAACTGGTTCCATTTTTTAAACAGTTTGGGAAATCATTTATGTATATAATGAACAATAAGGGGCCAAGAATAGAACCCGGAGGAACGGAAAAATTAATTGCATTGATATTGTTAGAGGCATGGTCGATAAAACATACTTGTTGGGTACGTCCAGTTAGGTAACTTTCAAACCAGTCCAAAGCTGAACCTCTGACGCCATAGTACTTGAATTTATGCAATAGAATTTTATGGTCAATCGTATCAAATGCTTTTGAAAGGTCTAGAAAGATGCTCAGAGTCGTAAGTTTTTTCTCAAATGCTGCTGTAACCCTGTCAATAAGCAAGCAATTAGCGCGGGATGTAGAATGACCCTTCCTGAAGCCAAATTGGGAATTTGAAAATAAATTGAAGCGACTGTAGAAGGAATACAAACGTTTATAAACTACTTTTTCTAAAATCTTTGAAAAACTAGGGAGCAGGCTGATAGGCCTGTAGTTGGTCAAGATTTTCGAGTTACCTTTTTTGTGAACAGGTAGCCTATTAATTTAGCATGCTTAAAGGAGAAGATAAATTTACCCTGACAAAGGGATAGGTTAAAGATATAGCTTAGGACGTTAATGATACAATCGGGTAGATATTTTCAGGCGGCAGAAGGCATTTTATCCCAACCTGCGCTAAACTTTGGGGATGTTTCATTAATATGTTGCTTGACTTCAGAAGGTGATGTAGGGTATAACAAAATTGAAGAAGGGTTGGTCACGGTTAGATATTCTTTGAAATGTTGAGAAGATTTTGGGAGTTGGTTTACCAGGTCAACAGCAATGTTTGAAAAGTGGTCATTAAATCCATTAGCTATAAATGTTGGATCACAAGTCATTTTACCGTTAATGCGAAAAGTTGATGCGGCACTACCTGATCTACCCCATCCAAGAAAATTATTAATGCATTGCCAGGTTTTTTTCACGTTATTATGCGAATTCTTAAATTTTTGTAAGTAAAATTTTTTCTTCTTTACGCTTATGAGATGGAAATGCTGGTTTCTAATTTTTTGATACCGAGTTTTAGAAGCTTAGTCATGTCTCGAAAGAATCTTCTTGTATAGTCTATCTTTTTTTAACATGAGACGTCTAAAGACCATTTCAAGATCCTATTGTTCACTTTCATGTCAATTAGTGTACTTTCTATGGTTTTTTTGAAAAACCAAATCAGTTTTGCTTAGCACATAAACGTAGGGATTTGAATAATTTTACAAATTAGAGTTGTTCTGCGCTGCTTGTTCTTCCGGTACGGTAAAAACGGAGACAGAAAAAATCTACTCTCCAATTTTTATTTTTGACGTTTCGCTTGGCAATGAACGCCAAGCTTCATCAGAAAATACAGAAAAACACGTCTCAGTATCGTCACGTCTTCATCAGAAAAACACGTCTCAGTATCTCTGACATCAAACAAGGTCTCCAAATATGTTTGAATTCTACTGTTTTTTCATACAAAAAATCTTTTTTCAAGCAAACCTTTGGTACCCCCATGGGTTCTTGCATTTCTCCCATCATTGCTAATCTTTACATGGAACACATTGAACACACAGCTATCACTACGTTTCATGCTCCTCCCAACCTTTGGTTGAGGTATGTTGATGACACGTTTTGTATTCTCGACAAGAAACACATTTCTGCATTCCACTCTCATCTTAATTCTATTTGCTCTCACATTCAGTTTACTATGGAAAGCGAACACGATTTTTCTCTTCCTTTTCTTGACGTTCTGGTATCCCGTAATGTCTGCAAAGAGAACCACACCACAAGCACATCACTCACTACAGCCATATACAAAAAACCCACCCACACGGACAGATACCTCCACTACACATCACATCATCCCAAACACCAGAAACTCACTGTGACAAAGACACTACTCAACCGCGTTGAAACACACATCTCTCATACTGATAAAAACCAAAAAAGCGGTGAGTTACGAAACATACGTTCTACTCTGCAACTTAACGGATTTCCTACCAGAGCTACGTTTCTCTCTCGCAAAAACAAACGCTCTCAAACTCAAAACTCTCAATTCAAACAATTCACTTCTATACCGTATGTGCAAGGTACATCAGAAAGAATTAGACGAGTTCTGAACGAGGCAGGAGTCGGTGTTGCCATGAGACCTGTAAAAACCATTCGCCACATTTTGCCCTCCCCTAAAGATCCGTACACTACAGAAGATAAGAGTTGTGTTGTTTACCAGATCCCTTGTTCTGACTGTGACTATGTTTATATTGGTCAAACCAAACGTGGCCTTAAGTCACGACTGGCCGATCATAGGCGAGCCACAAGCCAGCTGAGACCGGAACTTTCTGCACTTTGCGAACATGCGATGGACTTTAACCATACAATTGATTGGGAGAAATCGGAAATCTTGAAAGTGGAGAACAATTATTCTAAACGACTCATCTCGGAAGCTTGGTTCATCAATGCCCATCCTAAGGTTATGAACAGGTCTGATGGCGACAGTCTCCCAAATGTTTATCGTTCATTGGCTAAATAATTTTAATGCAATTTGATCACTGTAGTTTACGTACTGGTTTTTACGTATAACACATAACAATTTCATGATTATTCACGCATTTCGCCTTTTTGTGACGCAATAGTTAATCGGGTTGATACAATTTACACTTCGTAACTTTTTAATCAGTTCAGATAAATCAGTGCTACTACGTTTTACTGTTCTCGACCTGGGTTGATTTCCTTCCCTGGTCACTGTATTTTCTGATGAAGCTTGGCGTTCATTGCCAAGCGAAACGTCAAAAATAAAAATTGGAGAGTAGATTTTTTCTGTCTCCGTTTTTACCGTACCGGAAGAACAAGCAGCGCAGAACTTGAGTTAGCCTAGCTAGCCTAGACTACGATGCCCGGTATACAAGTCCAACAAAATCTTCCCCACTATGCAGTGTTTAAATTAGAGTTGTGTTACTTAGCAAGAACCACTCAAAAGTATAGGTTAAAATTTAATTTATTGATATCACTGTGGCTTTGCAAAATGAACTTGTCTGGGTACTGACATAAAACGACATCCGGCGACAGGGATTAGTTCCTTAATACGTAATGGAGCTACCTCTTAACTGTTGCTGCTCCCGGATCACCCTTGGGCAAGGTGTAGCATCCGTTAGCCTCCCTATTTGGGGTTACAGGTTTGAAGATACAAGAAGTTGTTGGCATGCACTGTGACGACATTAAGTAACCTCGAAATGCCGTACACTGTTATGGTTCCTACCATTGCTATCATAGCAATGGTTCCTACCATTGCTATCATAGCGGTGTTGGAGCTGTGGTCTCTCTAGTGTCTTTTTATATCTCGCCGTCATATGTTTGCTTTTTGTTCTTTTTTACCCTATTCTAGATTAATCGGGTGTTGCGACCATGCCTACTAATCCCCTCATCTTCAAGTTTCACTCTCGTTAGCATGTTTACAACGTTGATCGTGTTGTCGCTTCTTCCCTTTTCTGTATCCGTTTGTATTTGAAATCCTATATTGCTGTGTTAATTTATTTTGACGGTGCAGAAACAAAAGACACTACTACTAAAAAAATTTTTTTTGTTACAACGTATATAATTTTGTCGCTGTTACCTATCTTTCGTCCATTGTTTTTGTTTGTGTTAGCATGGTCGTTGAATGAAATAAACTACTACTACGATTTCAATAGACTCTTTGCACAGTTGCTCTCTGCGCAAGCGCAAATTTAGTGACGTCACAAGTTTTAAGTCGGGTTGCCATAAACCGCATTTCTTGGTATCTAATTAGCTGGCAAGATTATGTCCATGCGTTGTATTTTCTTAAATGTTGGAAAAATGTCGATGAAGTCATGGAAGAAAATAATGGATTGCAGTGCTGAGTTAGCATAGAAAAGCTATCTTCTAAGGAAAATGTGCAGAATAGCGAGAAAGTTTGTAATTAGGTGTCGTTGACTTGATGTACATGTAGCAGTGTAGGAAGTCTATGAGTTGATTTTGCTTATCTGGTAATCCTGGATGCTGCCAGGTACCGCTACTCCTATGCTTGTAGACAATCATTGCATCATTAGTAGCCTAGTTTAGCTACGGGCTAGTTCTCGTGGATTTGGAATAAGTTTCTAGTTAGAACTAGTCTCGGAGGCCTGCTGAGTTTCTGATTTACCTGTATATAAAAAGTAAAGTCTGTCTCCTATTGGTTGTACAGCTGGCAGTCAATGCTACATTAGGATTGTGGGATAGCATGTTATTCTAGGTTATTAATGAGCATTACAATACAGGCACAAATATAGTAACTTGTACCAGTATCAGAATACCATTACTGTTACAAATCAACTTGCTGGATCCAAAACTGCAAAGGAACTCTAATCAATATATATGTGTATGTATACAGCAACGGTATCAGTATGTGTTAAGATTAAGCAGCATCTAGAGCAGTAGAAGACTGACAAGCCTTTTTTAAAATTGATTTTTGCAAATTATATGGTATATGTCTGCAACCCTAACCCCACCTTCCTCACCCTTAACTGTACTTTAATTCCCTTATTTATGCAGCACCATTTCAATAATGGGATCTGGTCAGGTCCTCTTAGACACAACCTTACAATTACAACTAGTTGTACGAATTTACAACAGCTCAAGATTCAGCCTATTGGGAATGAAAATCTTTAGGTTTATCTGTTTATTCAGCAGTGCAGTATGGCAGTTGTATATTTAGGGTACACTGTTGTACGAGTTGAAAGTTAATTGCCTAGTTTTGACTGTAGCTATTGACCGACGCAGTTTTATCATTTTAGTGTCATAGTTTTCTTGTGTTTGAAATACATTGCAATCTTTTTCATTTGCATTTAGACTATTGAGCTCTGTGATAGCTACATTAGAAAGTACAACTTACCACTTACAAAGCAGTGCTGGTACTCATAACTGTAGTCTTAAAAAGTGGCCAGCTTGCATCGTTAATTATTTATTTATATATGTGTACTTGCGTAATTTATGTCCTAGTATCATTGAAATTTTTTTAAGCCTAGGTTTAGTCTATACACCATCTGATCATGATGTCTAGTGTTATAAGTACAAAATACCTATCTTCTCACCAAACTTCAAATGTTATAATCGCTCTTTATAAGCTTGGTTTAAAATGTGTTCTCAATCTCCCAAAATTAATCACACTTTAAAGGAACTCAAACAATGGAAATTACTGTCATTAAAAGAGTTTTGCAAAATTCACCAAGTTAGCTCTTCTAACAAAACTAAAGATGAATTGGCTGCTCGTGCATATTCCATACAAGTTGTGGGATACATACATATTCCATACAAGCCATCAATGTCAGAGACTCAAGCAATAATTTAATCAAAATCAGAATATCAAAATCTTTTGCGTATTGGCAAATATGACATTCCTGATCCTTTGGCAATAGTTGACTCAAGTTGGACACAAATAATAAAAGATAATAACTGGCCAAAAATGGATTCGTCCAAAATTCAATTATTTTTTCAATCCCACGGAATAGAAAAAGTGGAGTCAAAAAAAGGTTTTGATTACTTCAAGTCAAATTGGGTGAGGCAGATTTTTTTCCACATTTGTGGTGGCGATGAAGAATCTTCTAAGTTTTTGCATTTTTAAAGTTGCATTTTCTCAGCGACTGAAAAATGCACCACATACTGCATGGATCTGTGTGGGACTTCTTCATAACCTTATCGAAAAAGCTTATTGTAGTTGCACTGCTGGGTAAGTGTCAATTGATACTTTTCAAGACAATATTGTAGCTTAAAACACCTATTAAGGACATTTCCAAAAATCGTAATTTTTGCAAAAAAATTTGAGACTTTATCTATAAAAAATTATTATTTTGTTTTGTTAAAGTGCATTTAGTAGCAATTACTGTTTTAAGTGGATTAAGAGATTGCTATTGCCATTTAGCCTTTGAGATTGCTACACAGGTAAGACTGAAATATCTTATATCCAAGATTCAATTAAGTTTTTATGTAATTAACATTTATTCAGCCATACTGATGTATTCAATAATCAATGGAAATAGTTGCTGTAAATATTTTTTCAAATTTTTGCAATGCACTCTATATTTAAAAATATACACTAGCACCTGGCATACTGTCTATGGTGCTAAAGCTTTGCTGTTAAATTTGAATTAGTATTTTTCTCCCCTGAAGATTGTCCCAATTAAAAATCAAATTTTCACGCTCGCGATATCACACGAAAGTGTGTAACGAATTTTGGGGCTCATCTCTACGATTTGGTGTGGCTTGGGTAACACAGCTTCGAGTTTTGAAGAAACATCACGGTGGGGGTGGTGTTGATCCACTGGCGATTTCATGCCTAATTTGTCTGGCCCAGGAAGCGAACCCCAGAGATTCAACTCCACTAGCGATCTATCAATTGAGCTTGTCGGCTGGTTTTGTACAATTTTACCGAGTAAACTTTTAAATAAACTGTTAGTTTTCAGTACTTTATTTAAAGCCTGATTAATTATTAATAGCTTTTGATGATGAATTATTTATTATAACACTTTTTTACTTTAAACATGAATGTTAAGTTTTAGTGTTTTGGTAATAACAGAGTAGTCGAGCTTCTCAATACTTTCCATACTTATGTTTACTCCTTACACCTCTTTGCTTACTGGCTTGTCAGCAATTTGTTGGTTTAATGAAAGCTCACCTTCAACTGTGTAATGTTTGAAAGGCTCCTTCAAGTATGCAATCATGTCGCTGCAGTGCTGTTTAAGCTGGAGGCAACCAATGCTACTTCTGACCCACAAGATGTTGTTTGCACCACGCGTCCCTGCAAGAGGAACCGGCCATCAAACAAGGAAAACATTGTACCTCTTCCAATCAAAAAAATGAGTTTTGCTAAAGCCCAGTATAAAAAATGTAAGTACATTGTGATTGATGCTATTTTTTTGGTGATCGCTTAAGGCCTTGTCTACACTAGAGCGACACGAAGCGACGCCATGCGCCAAATTTTGGTTGTTTCATTATGACGCAATGAAGCTGCGTCGCGCATCGCATCGCCCCGTGGAGCATGGTGGAGCTGATGCTTCGTGGAGCTTGGAATTGCTTCGTATCGATTCGTGGAGCAAGTAGCGCAAGAATGTTGCTCCACCGTGCTCCATTTTTTTCAGGTCTCGTATAGGCTAGCGTTACAGGGTAAGACAAAATGTTTTTGTGAGATGTTTAAAAGCTTTGTAAAACTAATTTTGACAAAATATTAACTTGTTGGTTGGTGACATAAGTGTTAGAAAATATTGAGAAAGAAATAAAGTGTTAGGACTGTTAGGAGCGGTAACTTTTTGACCACGTTCCCACAAACTGCAGTTTCTTGTCATCAGTTGTAAATTTAGTTACTAGAAATACAGCTTCGGAAGAGAGGTTGATTTTTTATACCATAAAGCTGCAAGATACAGCAACCATACTACCGGTATCAGATGCATTCTTTATTTACATATTTACAAAATTACATTACCACGAACGTTTTCGGCACAACTTTTGGCCCTCTTCAGGTATATCTAAATTAGTTAAGTAACTTTAAGTATCAACAAAACTGACTGAAAAAAAATTATTAGTAAACTCAAGCTGAGAACATTACAAGGCTAGGCTAACTCATCTAAGAGGTGCTGATAAATTGATGCGGTACATGGATTGAATAAAGATATTATGACGAAAAAATAGGGAGCAATTGTTACGCAACATGAATTATTTTCGGTATGAACAAACACGAAGAAATTATTAGTGAATTAATTCAATTTGCAAAATTTAAAACACTTGTAACAAAAAACATGCACCACTGGCGTAAAGTTGACGATTGAGAATGGGTAAATGTTTCTTTATTAACAGAGCTTCATGAATCTTAGTGTCATAATCTGAACGGCATTTTCGGATAATTTTGAAAGAGTCAATTCCAATTTTCGTTTTTGAGCAGAAGTTGCATGCTGCGATGTGGTCCTTTATTGAACTTTTTTGCTTGCTAAGAAAGTGTGAGAAAGTAGACTACCACCAAAGTCTAGCCTGGATCAAGGCTACTATGAGATTTTATCAGTCAGCCAGTCTAGACTGCTGGTAATGGGTAGGTTGCTGGTGTGTATCTTGGACTCTCAGCTAGCTGCACTTGCACAGTGCGCCATTTTCTAAAATGATTCGGAGGTACGGGTACCAGTAGTTTATCAATCCAGCAATCATTTTCTGGTTAGGTACGGTACTTTCCGGTTATGAAAAGTTAAATAAATGAAAGCTGCATTTCTTGCTCAAAGAAGGTCTGGACTGAAGTTGTTTATTTTCATGATTCTGCTGGTCACTAATGAAGAAAGTTTGCAGTTATACATTATATGATAATTACACAGAACAGTGTGTAATTATCGAGACGCATACCGGTAACATAGACTACGCTAAAAATATATGGATTTCACTGCTTCAGATGTACTGTGTAAAAATGCTGCATCTTTTCACCACTTTTTTATCAATTATTAGGTGATTATCTGGTGCACAATTTAATGACTATCTAAACATTAATCATACAGCATACTAACTGTGGTAGATATTTTAAAAACTGACTGCAGTGCAATACCGGTAGTGAAAGTGGAAGCCCATGATGATGCTATGCAAAACACCATATTGTTTCAACTTCTGTAACAAAATTTGCAGCAGCGGTCACCAGCTGTTTTTTCTGATAGAGCCTACATTAAGGTATTGTTTTATGCAATCAGCGAAGTATGCAATCAATATTTTTATAAAATGCATGATTTGCTAGTATTGTGTTGTCTATACAGGATGTGTCTGCTGCTATGATAAAGTTTTGTGCTGATAAGTTTATTTCCACCACATAACCGGTATGAGCTTTGTATTGTAAAACTATATTGACTAGTTAATATGGGTCTACCGGTAATATGTTACTGTGTTACTGGTGGTAATATGGCCGAGTGGTACAGCTCAGCTCAGATGGCCGAGTGGTATGGAGCGTCTGTCTCTTGAGCTGTAGACTCGGGTTTGATTCCGAGTCGGGTCAAACCAATGACTTTAAAATTGGTATTCACAGCTTCCCTGCTTGACGTTCAGCATTATACGGACAGTGTGGAGAACAAGCTGGCAAGTTTACTTGTTGTGCCGTTGGGAAAGGCACTTAACGGGATTCCCCCATCTTAGTGTGGTAGACAGATGGCTGGCAACTCCTAAGCGAGCTGGTATAGCGCTTTGATCGCTTTCTCGTGATAGAAGGATAAATATGCTACTAAATAAAAAAAAATATATATATTTGGTTTACTAAATACATACATAATATCTTACTTTAGAAAAATACAGGTCATGTTATAATTTTTGCAGATCATAACACTAATTATTTGTCGGCTTATTTAAATCCAATTTTATTTAAATGGTTTGCTGTTAAAATATGCAATTTTGGTTTATGGATTGTGATGAATGCAATATATTCTGCTCAGTGATAGTAATGAGTGCAGTCGAAGATTGAACTTTTCTATCTGCTTAATCAATTTCAAAAGTAAGGCAAAAGTTGTTTTTGCACTACACAAAGTTTTGCTGAACTATCACATATAAAAACTTTTGCAACAAAAAGTAGTACTTTGCATGTATGGTATATTGTGAATAGTCACTGTATAACGAGTTGCATGAAATTCTGCTGCCCACATTAGTGTCTGATATGATGGCACAAGAATTGTTAGTGATTGGTTTTTAAGGTTTGATTTTACTTTGTCAAAGAAGCTTTAACTTCAAACAGAGAATTTTTTTACAAATCATTGCCTAGTTAGTTGGTTATGCATTCAGTAGTGATTGGATTACTGCATTTTATTTCGTGATTTATTGTGCCATAAGCTCAGTTTGTGTTCCCCCAGTATAATGCTAATTACTTTAGTGGGGAGAAAGAGGCAGAGCCAAAACTACGCAATGCGCCCCCCCCAAAATCATCTTTCGGGGCCCCCTAAAAATTTTTTCTGGGATGGTGATACAAAAGAGCGAGCCCCGAAGGGGCGATGCCAAGCTAGGTAAGTCTGGGGGCATGTCCCCCCCAGAAAATTTTGCGGAATTTAACTTTATTTTGGAGGATTTTTGTGCGTTTTGAGCTTTTAAAATTCCTCAGTTTTAACAAGGTTTAAACGTCTGTTTTACTAGATCCCTTCCAAACCCACCAAAATAATGCTGCAAGCAAACCCTATACTCTAACATTTCGCTACCAATGCAAAGAAAAAATGTTTTCAAGGCTTATTTTTGCGCTTTTTCGCATGAGGATGAGGGGCCCTTGGTATGTCACTAAACGTTTGTTTGCTAGTTTTGCGACTGCTATTTTTTGAAAAATTTGCAGGCCCCTCCCATGGCCAGAAGCATAAATATGGTATGGGGGGCCCACATTGCGCGAGTTAAGACAAAAAATATATTGAATCTTAGAATAGGCCTATTTGAGAAACCTTTATCATATGTTGAGTTAATAATACTATGTACTAACTATTTACTTGGGCCCCCTTTTTGTGCACCCCCCCCCCCCGGTTGGGGAATTCAAGGGGCGCTAGTTTTGGCACTGAAAGGGGATTGCAATTTTTTTGTTAGGTTGAAGTAGTGAATTGTGCGCAATATTGCTTTTATGTAATAGTGAATTGTATAAAAATCTTGCAAAAGATAAAGCTTATAGAAGATTTTCTTTGCTAAAATGTGAATTATGACGCACAAGCACACTGTTTTAATGTGGTAATTGAGAAAAATATTTGACAAAGTCGATATAACGCAGCTTTTTTGTAAACTAAAGTTTTGGTCACTGTTCTGAATATAAGCTGTTATAGTTCATCATTTTTACACTGTGAACAATTTTTACGTTTTCAGCTTTCCTTGCTATCGTGAAGTGGCATGTTTGCTATAGATTGCCTGCAGGTGTTAGTCATATGCACTATGCAGGATTAAGACCTGTAATGTTACTGTGCTACTAGTATTGTTAGCTAACACTGTTTTATTTAGGTGCTGGAGTCTTTAATAACCCTTATCACCTCGGCATTGTTTATGTCCAGTTTTGAAAGCGAAATGGAAATTATCTATGAACAACAAGACATTAAAGGCATTTTTTGCAAGTCAGTATTTTTCACTGTTGGTTGCTCTGCTGATTATTGTGTTGTGATATTACAATTGACCTACAAGTTTATTTTATTTTAAAGTGTTACGGTGTTTACACCGATCAGATGGCCAAGTGGGATAGAGCGTCTGGTTCTTGTTCGGTGGACTCGGGGTTCGATTCCGAGTCGAGTCGAACCGACTTGTTTTACTGTGGGACTCCAAAGCAAGCTTGTTTTACTGTGGGAAAAAGCAGTTGTATATATAGCCGGCAACTCCCAAGCAAGCTTGTACAGCACTCAGTAGCTTTCTCGTGATAGGAGGATAAAAATGCGACTAAATAAATAAAACAACGGTTTTGGTTTCTAATCAAACATTGAACTACAATTTGGATTTTTATTTTCAGATGCAAAGCGTTGAAATGTTTCTCATTCACCATCATGTGAGCTTGCAGGGTAAGTTCTTGTGCTGCAGATTCCTGAGCTGCGTTTTCGACAAACCGACTCAACATGAAGCCAATATCTCAAATCATAAACAATAGTTTATACATATTGTGAACATAATAAGATCATTATTTTGGATGTAAAATGTTTATTCTGCAGTGTTGTCCAATTTTTACCATGCCAAGATTTTTAAGCGTTGCATAGATGTAGCCTACAATTGTTCAAGCGTTTAATTCCAAATTTTGCTAAAATGCTTTGATACAATTCGAGCCAAAATTGTGATCAAGAACATAATGAAAAAGATATTTTATTTTCAACAATTTGCTTTAATCTGCTCTTACAAGTCTAAGTAGGGCTCAATCTTCTCTAGCAGAGTGCTCAATAACTATGGCTAGCTAGAGCATGTATTGTATTTGAATAAAAACCGTAAAGCATGTTCTCTTTGAATGAGATACATTATGCCCCCGGAAGAGCCGACTACGGCGAAACAGGCTGTAGTGGCTTCACGATTTTTCAGTGATTTTATTCAGATGTAATCTGTTCTACAAATATTTATTGCAACATACGTATTTTTATGTCCATAACAAGATGCCGATCTAATTTTAAATGATGTGCTGTATTATATTGAAAAACTACTACCGTACTGTTGACCTGAATAAATTATGTGCTTCTCACCATAGTGTTTGTGTTATTTTTTTTTAGATGTGCTTTTGATGTGTACCGTTGCTAAGTTTTATTTTTACTTCAGCCTACACAATATACCTAGTTCTGTTAATGGAAAACTTTTAGGCCTATCCTTTTAACAACTGCCCCTAGAAACTCTCTTTAAACGCTGAAGAATTGCATCAAATGCTTTTTTGAGGCCGCTAACAGGCAGACTACTGATCATGCATCTAGTGTTTATTTGCAGAAAATACCAAATTTTGCGAGGAAATAACGGCGAAAACCCTTGAACAAAAAATTTTTGCATTGAATTTAGTCGTGTTGACCCGAATATTTTGGTGAGAGGTAGCGAGACATGACAATTAGAGCACATGGATCGAGAGAAAAAATGGCGAAAGATAAGAATTTGCGTAGTTTCACGGACGAATCGGCTGAGGTTTTACCAAAAAGTAGCTTCGAGTGCATGAATCTCCGTTAATTATTCTGAGACAGAAAAATAGTTTAACGAAACTATAAAAACCATCACGCTAAGTTACGATTTTTACAGGGCTAAAATTTGCTTCACGCATAGAAATTGGTTCTTGCAGGTGTAAAAAAGTGTTTTTAGTGAGGTTAATACGATTAATTTAATACGACTTGAATTCGGTTCTTATTCTTATGACCGATGCCTACGGGTTTACTGCGATATAGTGCCTACAGGGTTACTGCGAAACAATGTGGCATTATGTCCTGTAACTTCAACCGTAAAATTCATCAACTAAAAAGCAATGTCCTTCCTGGCCTACCGGACGGGAAGTCATGACGACTTCCTCTTGTTGGGTCAGAGGCTATAACAGCACTCCATCACCAACAGTGCAAAGCACTCCAGTAAATCGTACCGTAGAGCGAGACAGCGCTGTACAGAAACAGCGCTGTCTCGCTCTACGGTACGTAAAATTCACTTTAAGCACCCACTCCAAAAATAATTTCGGCGTCCCTATATAAAATGTTGGCTAAGTTTCGGCAAAAACGTATCAATTTCACAAGCCTACCGGTAACTAATTCTACAAAGGCGAAACTTCAATGGGTTCAGAGCAGGGCTGGGCAAACTACAGCTCGCTAGACCATTTTATGCGACTCGCAGACAGAAATATAAACTCCTACCGTAAATCAAAAGCTTTTATGCTCTTGACTGATTCTCCGTAGAAAACAGGACATCTGAGGGCGTGTAGACTTTTTTTTGCTCTTCCAATCACTGCTGCCCTCGGCATCAATTTTTTTTAAACGTGGCTTTTCGTGTGACAAGTTTGCCAACTCTTGATCTACGAGGTTGCAGTTTTGTGCGAGAATACGCCCTGTAGCTGCTCATGCATTCACCTGCCAGGCTACCACATAGCGTACTGTAGGTAATAGGGCCTACGCTAATAATACGTTTTTTAAATATGTTTTGTCGCGCAAATTTAATTAAAATTGGACAAGCAAATATTTTATTGCATCAGCTGAATGGTATATTTTGACTTTTAAAATTGATCCTGTTAAGTGTTAACCAGACTGCAAATTCAACCAATGATCTATTATGTAAGTTTTTTTGCTGCTTTTATTTTGAATAAAAGTTAGATGAAAAAGATGCATGAGCTGAAAAGGTCATTTTGTCGAAATTAATTCATCTTGTAAACCTGGGTGCGAATCGAACGCGAAAAATTTTGCTACTTTCTACGTCACTTCAACGCAAAGCCTCGCTCAGCGGCGCAAGTGAAAACCTAGTGTAGACAGAGACGCTTTGGGCAGCAGCGCGTCGCATCGCGTCGCTTAGCTTGGCGTCGCTCTAGTGTAGACCAGGCCTAAGTGATAAGTAGCTCGATATAGACTGCAAGTCAAGGATTTTCAACATGCAAAAACCTGAATATACTCGCGCTATCACGCCAAAACATGAAACGGATATTGATGAATAATTCAGGACTCAGGTGTATTGTAGAAACAACAATATTTTTGGTTGTCGCAGCTGTACTGGTAGGCCTACTAGTAAGTAATTTACGGTTTCCAGTTGTGCACTTTTGTATCTGATCAACGATAATGTGACTTTTTGCATTTTTTTTAGCTTCTCGTCCACTTATCCATCCCTATAAAACGGATTTTGTACCATCGTTGGTTCTTTTTTATTGATTGTTTTTTAACCACCAAACCACCAACAACAATCCAAACCACCAACAACAATTGATTCTTTTTTAGACCTACCCAAATACATCCGCGAAAACTCGGTAACTTTTCCCCTAAAAAGGCTCTCCCAGGCCGAAACCGATGCCATCCAAAAATGGACGATTGGGCAAAATGAAAACGAGCTTTGGCTAAAGGCCAGAAAAGGCCGAATTACTGCTTCTCTTTTTCATGAAGTTGCTGCGAAATCAGGAAGAGACTGCAGTTTGTCGTCGGTCATGCTAAAAATATTTGGACTATCAAAAGACATTTCGCATGTACTTGCTATTCGATATGGCCGATTGACGGAAGAAAAAGCAAAAATAGAGTACGAAAAAATAATTTCAAAAGACCACTCCGATGTTGTGGTAAATAACTGTGGTTTGTTTGTGGAACGCTGCAACATGTTTTTGAGTGCTTCTCCTGATTTGCTCGTAAGTTGCTCGTGCTGTGGAGAAGGCTTGGTAGAAATTAAATGCCCATACACCAATCGCGAAATCTCGCCGTTATCAAAGCCTTCAACATTTTTGAGCGCTAGCGCTGTGGACGGACGCCTTCGGGTTGAAACTAATCATCAATATTACACGCAAATGCAAGGGCAGTTGGGAGTAACAGGTAGAAGTTGGTGCGATATTTTTGTTTACTCGGAAAAGGGCCATTTTATGCAAAGGATTGGCTTTGATAAAGCATTTTGGTTGACATTGATGTTAAAACTTGTCCATTTCTTTCAGGATAAAGTATTTCCTCGGTTTTCTTCAAAAGGCTAAAACTTTTGATTGATTGTTTTTGTTTGTTGGTTTATTGATTGCAACTTCATTGTTGGTTACTTAATTAAAGATGTTTAATCGGAGCTGCATCGCAATTTTATTAAAAGGAAATACGTATAGTATTACGTTTTAGTCCAGGGATGGGCAAAGTTTGGGCGGAAAGACCATTCTATGCGACCCGCCGGCACTTTAAGAAGTTTAAACTTCCACCGCGAATCGAGGCGCAGACCTTTTCCTTTAAAAAAGAGAACACGGTTTTTAAAACTGAATGTGAAAGTGATTTTCAAAACAAAATGTCTAAAAATGGTATTGAAAACAAGGTGAAGACCTTTCGTTTGGAGATCAAGGTCTCCAAGACCGCACGCAAATGCGATCTCAAAACAAAAGCCATCACCGTGCTTTCCACATCAATGCGGCCCTCGACTTTATCATTTTTTCAAATGAGGCTCTTCGTGTGAAAAGTTTGCCCACAGCTGTTGTAGTCAATCAACGCTTTTGTAAAAACTATCTTCACTTCATAAAGTTTTGAAAACTGTTGGAGTTTGAGTTAAAAAACTTGAATACCTACTGTGAAAAAGTGAAGATTGTAACTAGGTGAAGCAAAGTTACATGGCAAAGCTAAAAAAAAGACTACATGTATATCAACTAACAGCGTTTTATTGAAGCGAAAACGAAATGGGCACAAACAAAGTAAGGCACACGTCAAAACATAGGACAGCAGCTCGCCCTACAGTGAAAAACCATTGCGTTCGATTGTTGTTCAAGAGTTTAAAAAGCGGAATAATGTGTTTTCGATGAAAATGTGAAGAAGCAGCAGATCGTATCATTTTACCTTGTCTATGATCACCTTTTACCTTTGTTTGAAGTATATTAAATATGCAAGGTCGCCCAAAAGTAAGTTCACACTTAAAGTGAGCCCGAAAATGGGTTTATTGTTGTTGTGTACGTAAACTTGAATTTCAAATTTGCCGACAGCATCTTAGACAGGAACTGTTTAATTTTCGACGAGCACAAAATGTTCTCCGTTAACACAGCATGCATGATAAACTGCACACCTACTTTTGGTCTATCCTGTAGGCCTACAGTGAACACTACACGACTGTACAAAATAACGCAATTAATCTTCGTGAACAATTGAGATAGCCTGCTGATAACATTGTTTGCAATAAGTAATATATTACCTCAACCTATTAGCTTTAATAGTGCATTGATAAAACCTAAAATACCGTGGTGGTTTATGATACATAAGCAAAAATGCTCTAATAACACTGGTGCTTACAAAACATAACAAAACCACATCTTACAACAGGTGGATATATCACTAGCACAAGGACTGCTATTGAGTTATTAGTAAGGGTTAGGGCCTAACCTTAACCTTTACCCATAATCTGAACCACGGCTTAATTCAAACAAGACCCCATTACTCTGCAACAGCTATGATATCATCAGCAACAGCTATAATGTACCGAACTATATTTTCAATCGTAAATTGCAGCAGGTACAGAGTGCAAGACAGCTGATTTGGGAACGACCGGGCAACAACTTTGGCTGGGGCCGGAGCTCCGGCCAGGGTTTGTACGATGCTTTGTATTGTGTCTAGAATACATAGCTAAGTAGACTTGCGTCCTCACTCCTCTTGTAAATGCCATCAATGGTGTTAGGTAATGCTTTCGTAATTGTACATGCTTTTCATTAGCGCATGACGAACCTCAAAAATGCTTTATGCATACGCGTTCTTTATTTTTATGCACCAACGCGTTTTTCATATAAAATAAAAAAAAATCTTTAGGTAAAAATTAAGATACGATTTTTATATTCGCTGTATGAGACTACTCTAATTTTTAAGGGTGGGTTTTTGCACTTCAAACTATACGCCGGAATATACGGCAAACAAATTTGAAATTTAACCCCGGCCAATTTTTGTGAGCCCCCGACCGGGGCCGGATTGGCGCAAAGGTGGCATCCTCAGCTGAGGCCAGGGCCGGAGCCCCGGTCAATCCCTATTGCTGATAGATACTTGTTTGTGAACATTTGATAACGAAGTGGACTATGGGCTCTGGTTTGATTGGTCAAAGCAATGTTATTAAAACTGGTATTAACAGCTTTTCTGCTTGATGCACAGCATTAATGGAATAGTGATTTGAACAAGGTGGCAAGTTATTTGAACAAGGTGGCACTAAGTAACGACTATTAAGTTGTAACATTTCAACAGCCTATCGCAAAGTCTTGATTGTAATTCTCTTCTGTAATATTCGAAACTGATGAAAGATTTAATCGAAAAGCGTCTTATGCGCCGGAATATACGGCAAACAAATTTGAAATTTAACCCCGGCCAATTTTTGTGAGCCCCGGCCGGGGCCGGATTGGCGCAAAGGTGGCATCCTCAGCTGAGGCCAGGGCCGGAGCCCCGGTCAATCCCTATTGCTGATAGATACTTGTTTGTGAACATTTGATAACGAAGTGGACTGTGGGACTCTGGTTTGATTGGTCAAAGCAATGTTATTAAAACTGGTATATATGTTAGTTAGTTAGTTAGTGTCTTTTATTTCCGTACCGTCAACACAAGAATAACATGCATAAATAACATACAGTATAATTGGACAGCACGAGAAAAGGGAAGAAGCAACAAAACGATAAACGTTGCAACATGCAAGGGGAGAATGGAAGATCAAGAAAAGTAATATGAGAAGCATGGTTGCAGCACCCGACAATAGAGATTTATCAAATAAAGAAAAAGAACACACACACATACAGCACAGAAAAAAAAAAAACGACGGTCAGATAAAAAAGACAGCTAAGAGAGTCACAGATTCCACACTGCCATGCTATGGTGCAATGGTAGGAAAACATGACAGTGTGTGGCCTTTCAAGGTTAATCCAAGTCGTAACAGCGCCTATAGAACTGAAAAGCTGACGGAGAACAGAAGCAAGAATAAAACACGTAATACCCGCCTTAATTATCACGAGCGCTGCCGATAATAGAGAACCCCAGAAGGCCCAACAGGCAAAGAAACCTACCGAAAGAAATCCTGTCCAGCCAGACCACCGATTTAAAAACATCCCGTGCCATGAAGCAAGATGTTTGAGAACCAGTGAGCTAAGCCGTTTCCAGAAGTCTGTGATGTCTCAACATGGCAAGAACTTTAGAGCAGGACCGACCGACAGAGCAGAAATAATGCTAAATACAGCAATGTTAAAGCAAGCTAAATTTGGCATCGGCCGGCTACCTCCAGGTCTTGCCATCTCACATAATTTTAAGCCTAAAAATAAATAAATAAATAAATAAACAAAAAATGAAATAAAAACGCATGTCCGATGTCCACAGGCGTAAGGAGGTGGTTGGAAACAGGATGCACAATGTAGAAGTCTGTCCGAAATTGCATACACGTCAGTTGATCACCTGAAAGTACAAAAAAGCAAAACGAAGCAAAGTCTGTTTGAAGCTAGAAGAAAAAATAATAATAATAATAAAAATACTGTACTAATAATAACAATGGCAATATTATATCCAGAGACAGGTTACTGGCTTAACACACCATTACTATATGTTAGAAATGAAATGGAGAGGTGCAGAGATACAGCCAAGGACACTGGACAGCCTAATAGCCATTTATGAAGTACTGCTTCAATTTCTTTTTAAACGCACTGATTGTCTGGGATTTTCTAATGGCGATTGGAATTTCACTCCATACTTTCGGCCCGACATATCGTATGGATTGTTGGCTTACCGTACTACGGCAGAAAGCGGGAACTAACTGACTGTTGCTACGAGTTTTAATTGAAGATGTTTTGGACCGAAACATATCGTCAAACGCAGATGGAAGAGCACCTTGATGATATTTATACATAATTACTGCTACATCGTGTTTGAATATATCTTTTATCGTTAATAAATTATGCCGTTTCATAAATGGTAAAATATCGTCTTCACTAGCTAGACCGAAGGACAAGCGAATGAACTTATTGCAGATATTTTGTAATTGACTAACTATAGCTAAATTGCCATGGAACCAATTAGTAATGCAATATCTGATGTGGCTTAGCATTAACGAATGATAAAATACTAATAAAGCGTTTTTATTGAGGAAAGGCTTCACTCTAATTACGGCGCCCAAAGTAGCTCTTAATTTGTTTTTTAAAGATAGCATGTGATCTTTCCGCGACAAGTTTTCATTGATAACTATTCCCAGGACTCGGATTGAATATACTCTTTCTATTGGTTTGTTTCTAATCATTAAGTTTAAGGCACATGGAGGATGTTACGGCAAGTTTTAGACATTGATTGATGAAGTTTGTAGTGTTATTCTTGTAACGTTTTCTCTATGTTGTTTACTGCTTTTCTCCTTTCTGACACGTGCGCTAAATATCAGTGCATTACGTAATGTTTCCTTTCCTCGATTTCCTTCTTCTAAGCGGGGGTTTGCTGAGCTGTGAGATTTGGTCTTTTCTTCGCCCTCCTATCTTTACTGCTAATTGAAATCATACTTAGTGATATTATTTCCTGTTCTTTGATCAGTCCTTTGATCTGTTTGCGCTACCCCTATATAAGCTCTTGTTTTCCTGGTCTGACATTCTTAATTGTTTTTGGGAACCGGTGTATAACTGTATGCTGTTCGATATTTGGCTTTCTCGTCTTCAAATAGTTGGTAAGTGTGCATTTATTTGACTTGTAATTTTTATGTTATTTCTTATGCGCATTTCACTGTTTTAGAAAACCGCTACGCTACGCTGTGCTACGCAATACATTGAGCTGTTGGATTAGTGTGTGGCAATTAGCGCGTTATTCAACCGGAGACGAACGAGAGAGCAAGTTTACCGTAACATAAAAAAGTTTTCAACTGCTTGAACGATATTCCGGTTCAGGATCAGGATCAATTTTATTGTTAACTTCAAAGGCATAGATCAAAACATAACAATAACAAAAGAAAAATAACAAAGTAAAATTAAATAAATAAGTAAACGAGCACAAATCTATTTTGAGAAATAAAGCTAACAGAAGCTGTGAAGGGACCAATGGGTCTTCGAGTCAAACAGCTCCACAAAAGATGATTATAGAACTTCTGCGTTTGTTTACTATTTTTTTATTACAATAAAAAGAGAAAAAAAGGGCAAACAGACTGTACCAAAGCTTCTACTGAGCTTATGTATTATATGCATCACGTAATAACGCTTTATAAGTATTTCGAAATTTGGAGTAAGAAAGTTGTTTTAATTTTTTCTCAATGTTATTCCAAATTTTTACGCCGGTATATGTGAAAGATTTTTGAAATCTGGTCAAACGAAATCTGGGAATATAATATTTTAGCTCTTGAATACTTCTCGTTGTATGTTGATGAACTTCAGAGGGTTTAATAAACTTATTATTAAAAGTAGTTGGAAGGCGAGATTTTTCATACAAATACATGAGACTCGCTATTTCTAGTTTGCAAAGATCATGAACTTTCAATATGTTTAAATTTTTATATGATAAGGATATGTGATCACATTTGCGACACCCCACTATTGCTCTAACAGCATTGTTTTGAAGAAGTTGCAACTGTTTTTGTGAGCTTCTAGGTGATGTAGAGCCCCAAACAGTTAAACCATAAAGAAGATGTGGCTGCACTAAAGTATAATATAAAGACAGCATTGTCTTGGCTGGAAGATACTTTCTAACTCTCCAAAGTATCCCGGTAGCTCTTGCAATCTGTGAGTTAGTCTTTTCAGTATGAAATTTAAAGTTAAGATAGTGATCTATATAAATTCCAAGATATTTTACACTATTTTGCGAATTTACATAATAACCATCAATATTGATTTGAAATTTAATTGGAGGGTCGTTTAGAGTGGGTTGGATAATTAATAAAGAAGATTTCTGGGGGTTAATCGTAAGTTGGTTACTTATCATCCAATTCGTGACTTTAATCATTTCGTTATTTACAGAATTTTGTAATTCTTGTACGGTATTAGCTTCGATCAATAAGCATGTATCATCTGCGTACTGCCTAGGAGTACATTCTACAGCATATTGAAAATCATTCACATAAATAATGTATAATAAGGGTCCCAAAATTGACCCTTGTGGTACACCCATAGTTAAACGTTCTAGATTGGAACATACGTTGTTTATATTTACAAATTGCATGCGATCGCTCAAATAGCTTGTTAGTAGCTGAAGTGCAATCCCTCTAATCCCGTAATGTTCTAATTTTAAAAGGAGGCGTTGATGTGAGACAGTATCAAAAGCTTTTCGAAGATCAAGTAAAACAAGAGATGACAGAATTTTTTTATTGAGATTGTCATATAATGATGTTGTGATATCTAATAGGGCGTGCGTGGTGGAATGTTTAGCTCGAAACCCGTACTGATAAGGATTAAATACATGATTTTTTTCTAAAAATGATATTATTCTAATTTTAATCAACTTTTCTACGATTTTAGATAAGCAAGGTAGTACCGAAATTGGACGATAATTAGATGATGAAAGTTCATCATCTGCTTTGTAAATAGGAGTTACCGCCGCAATTTTTAGGGCGTCAGGAAAAATGCCGTATTCAAAGGAGAATGCGTAAAAGTAAGCCAAGTACGGCGCTAGCACATTCCCAGCAATCTTAATAAAGTAAGAGGGCACTGCATTATTTTTTGCAGATTTTTTACATTTTAAAGAATTAATTATGTTAAATATCTCATTGCTTTGCGGCGGATTTAAAAAAATTGAGCTTTGAATGCGATTTTGCAAATAAGATTTGCAATGGTTTGGGTTTGTCGTAATAATTTTATCTGCTAGCATTTTGCCTACATTTGCAAAATACTTGTTAAATTTTTCCACTACATCAAATACATTTTCCACTATTTTACCTTCATGCCTTAATTTAGTAGGTGCATCAGAGAACCGTGTATGTTTTTTACTAGCAGGTAAAATTAATCGCAATGTTTCCCAAAGTTTCTTTGGGTTAGACCTGTGTTCATTGATTTCGTCATGGAAATAATTTTTTTTGCTAATTGTTTTTAAATGGGTTAGTTTGTTAGCGTATCTTTTGTAGAAATCAATTTTTAATGTGTCTCTACTTTTGTAGTGAGTATTATACAACTTCTGCTTATGACGTATGGAAGTAAAAATACCTTTTGTTATCCAGGGCTTCTGTAGCAACCGTTTATGTTTTCTACTAACAGTGCTAAAAGGCGCATGACGATTAATTACATTTAAGATACATTGGTTAAATTTATCAAATTCTAGATTGAAATTTACGGGGTTAATTTCGGGCGACAAATTCATATGAGATTCCAGCTTAGCATTCAAATCGTCACAAAATTTCGCTGCTTCGAAATTTTTGAAATTACGAGTTTGCAATGAATTATTACCACCGGTGGGTTTATTACGTTCATTTCGGGAATGATTAGTTTTCAAAATAGCAAACGTTAACGAGTGATCAGAAATGTGGTAATCGATTACTCCGGGGATAACTTCAAAATCCTTTTCGTTCGTTAAAATATGATCAAGTAAAGTTTCAGTTTGATGTGTAACACGTGTCGCAGTAGTTATGACAGAGAAACAGTTGTTACTTTTAAGAATTAGGTTATATTTTTTGCCAGATTTTCTTGATGGTTATTTAATAAGGTATTGACATTCATATCGCCTATAATATAATACTGTTTGTGTTCCAGGTTTAAATCCGCTAAACAATCATTTAGTTTTTGCAGAAACTCTTCTTCATTATTACATGAGGGATGTCTGTAAATACAGCCGAGAATACGTTTTGAGTGGAATGAATCTATATCAGAAAATTCAAGCCACATCTCCTCAACCACAGCTACACCTAGTTTTGTAGTTTTAATTAAATCAAATGTTGTATCGTGTTGGATATATATTGCTACACCACCTACTATAGTCGGGGAGTTACAATGAAAAAACTTGTACCCTGGCAGCTCGATGTTAGTAAGAGGGACATCTGCTAAGCGAGTTTCTGTAATGCATAAAATATCTGGCTGAATGGTCAAATTTAAAATTAGGTCATAAAGCTCATCAAAATGTTTTTGTAGGGATGAAATATTCAAATGCATTATGAAAAACTTATTTTTTTTATCAATTATTAGGTTTTTCATGGTATAGTCAGTAATGCTGCAAGGTCTAATATTAGGGGGAATTACAGAATCTAGATTATCAATTATATCATTAATTGAAATTTCATTATCGCTCATTTGAACTGTTTGACTCGAAGAAGAATTAACATCATTTGAAAAGTAAATACTGTAGTACAATAATTCTCTACTAGACAGTCCTAGCTGCATTATGAGTAAACATATTAGCAAACAATTAAAATAAAATATCACTCACAAAAAAGTAAAGTTATTCACTATCAGAAGCAGAATCTGAGCAGACATTTGTCGACTCAGCATTGTTGTTGCTATACCTGGCATTATCAATGTACAGGCAATAAGTTGCTTTTTCAATTCGCCAGACTGCTCGTCTTCCGTTCTTTTTTGCTTGTTTGTATGCAGGAAGGAGTAGTTTCTTCTGCTGTTGCAACACACGTGGTAAATGTTCGGTAACGTAGACATAGTCAGCTGTACCTTCAGATTTTGTTTTTCTTTCTTCGTTGTAAGCCCTTAGATTTTTTAGCGACCTCATGATTAGATTTTTGTCTGAATAACTGGTAAGTTTCACAATGATTGGACGAGTGACTCGCTTACCTTTCCTTGTGATTGAATGTTGTGGCAGGCGGTGAACGTCTGCTATTGCTACAACATGAGCCTCAGGAATTTTCAAAGCATGATGCAAAAATTTTCTAAATTTAGCTTCCGATTCCCATTTAGTTTCCCAAGAACTTTGGCTATTCTCTTCAATTCCGTGTATTAGTAAATTGAAACGTTTATCGTAAACTTCTTTTTCCAATAATTCCCTCTCAGTGTCTATTTGAAATTCTTTTACGTTTTGGTCAAGTTTGTTGATTTTTTCTGAAACACTTCCGCATTTCCTGGTTTGGGTTATTAAGGCAGTCTCCAGCCGAGTTACTTTTTCTTCTAAAAGTTGAACCGTTGCGACATTAACCTTGTCATCTAATTGCTTTTCAATAGTTTCACAGCGTTGATTGATTTTGGCCAAATTTTCTGTATTTGAATTCAATTTCTTTTCAATGATATCCATGCGGCTTTCCAATTTCTCTAGCTTTAAGATTACTGTATCAAGTTTCTTGTTAAGCTTTTCCATTTTTCTTCGTTACCGATTTCGAATTGCTATTCGTACTCTGCACTGCCCTGTTTAAGTAATGTAATTTCCTGCTTCAGATATGGAATTTGGTAAGAAGTATGCTATCTTAAATGAAAAATTGCAATGTTTGTATGAAGAAGCGTATTCGTTGATGCAAGAAGACACAAATTCTGAGATTTTCCAAAACATTGTTGCTAAAGTTAATAAAACTTATTGCGATCAAGAACAGGTGCTTCTACAGATTTCTGATCCCGCTGTGAAAGATTCTCTGGTGAACGAGGTGCAGACACTTCACGAAAGCAAAGCGAAATTTGATCAAAAGGCATCTCAATGGTTGGAACAAGCTAATGTGCACGCAAGTAAAGTAGCAAGTATATTAAGTGTGTCGCGTTCTCTTAGATCTAAAACTCGAAGTAATGTTAGCTGCTCAAGTAGCGTTCTTAAAGCTAGAGCTGTGGCTAAGGAAGAGGTCGCACGTCTCCGTCTTGTAAAGTTGCAGGAAAAACAATCCTTGTTGGAAGCAGAGGCCGCTTTCACGCGCAAACGCAACGCTGAGGAAGCAGAGCTGAGACGCATGGCTTTGGAAGAAGAACTCAAACGCAAACGGGAAGCAGAAGAAGCCGAACTCAAACGTATAACGATGGAAGCTAATCTTAAACGACAACGTGAAGCAGAAGAAGCGGAACTGGAACGAAACCGTGAGTTACTAAAAACTACGCATGAACTTAAGGAAGCTTCCATCGAGAGACAGGTGTTTGAAGAGGAGCTCGAACGTGGTGGTTACATTCCAGCCGATGATGTTTTGCCAGAAACGTCTCAACCGCTCACGCCTTCGCCAGGCAAGTTGCTTGAAAAAGGTCTAGTGTATTCAAATCCTTTAAACCTTGACTATGATTTTAATGTAAATGCTATCGATCAGCCGAGCGCTGAGCGCGACAGGCCGGCAACTCAAAAGCTCGATGGCTCTAATGACATCGACCGTGTCAGCGAGTTACAGATTCCGTCAGAGACACGCCCGCAACTCCGAGAATCTATAAACGCCGTAGTTGACGTAATGAAAGAAGCGATGGCTAAACCAAATTTGAAACTTTTTAAATTCGACGGCAATCCTACAACCTACTCCCGATTCATCTTTACTTTCGAGACCGCAATTGAACAAAGTGAGCCCGATGATAGAAGAAAACTTCTTTACTTGATTCAACATTGCACCGGTAAGGCTAAATCTCTGATTGAATACTGCATAGTGGGGAAGATTTTGTTGGACTTGTATACCGGGCATCGTAGTCTAGGCTAGCTAGGCTAACTCAAGTTCTGCGCTGCTTGTTCTTCCGGTACGGTAAAAACGGAGACAGAAAAAATCTACTCTCCAATTTTTTATTTTTGACGTTTCGCTTGGCAATGAACGCCAAGCTTCATCAGAAAATACAGTGACCAGGGAAGGAAATCAACCCAGGTCGAGAACAGTAAAACGTAGTAGCACTGATTTATCTGAACTGATTAAAAAGTTACGAAGTGTAAATTGTATCAACCCGATTAACTATTGCGTCACAAAAAGGCGAAATGCGTGAATAATCATGAAATTGTTATGTGTTATACGTAAAAACCAGTATGTAAACTACAGTGATTAAATTGCATTAAAATTATTTAGCCAATGAACGATAAACATTTGGGAGACTGTCGCCATCAGACCTGTTCATAACCTTAGGATGGGCATTGATGAACCAAGCTTCCGAGATGAGTCGTTTAGAATAATTGTTCTCCACTTTCAAGATTTCCGATTTCTCCCAATCAATTGTATGGTTAAAGTCCATCGCATGTTCGCAAAGTGCAGAAAGTTCCGGTCTCAGCTGGCTTGTGGCTCGCCTATGATCGGCCAGTCGTGACTTAAGGCCACGTTTGGTTTGACCAATATAAACATAGTCACAGTCAGAACAAGGGATCTGGTAAACAACACAACTCTTATCTTCTGTAGTGTACGGATCTTTAGGGGAGGGCAAAATGTGGCGAATGGTTTTTACAGGTCTCATGGCAACACCGACTCCTGCCTCGTTCAGAACTCGTCTAATTCTTTCTGATGTACCTTGCACATACGGAATAGAAGTGAATTGTTTGAATTGAGAGTTTTGAGTTTGAGAGCGTTTGTTTTTGCGAGAGAGAAACGTAGCTCTGGTAGGAAATCCGTTAAGTTGCAGAGTAGAACGTATGTTTCGTAACTCCCCGCTTTTTTGGTTTTTATCAGTATGAGAGATGTGTGTTTCAACGCGGTTGAGTAGTGTCTTTGTCACAGTGAGTTTCTGGTGTTTGGGATGATGTGATCTCTGATTGAATATTGTTTGCTTTTAAATCCGGCCGAAGGTTTAGCAAAGGCCAAGCAAGTATTGTACGAAAATTTTGGCAAAAAGAACACAATAGCAAGAGCTTACATCAAAACCCTTCTAGATGGACCCGACATTAAATATGATGATTCAAACGCACTAATTTCTTTATCTCAAAAATTAGAAAAGTGCAGTACGACTTTAGAACATTTACATTACTTTTCTGACTTAAATTGTTTTGAGAATATTGCAAAAATTGTACGTCGTCTACCCGCTTCACTACAAACGCGGTGGTTACGCTTTTCAGCAGCGATAGAGAGTGAAGGTCGTGAACCCAATTTTGTTGATCTTAAACGTTTTGTGCTCAATGAAGCGAATATTGTCAAGTCATCGTATTCGACAGCAATTGGCCAAAAGAGCAAGAAAACCGTCGGTCAAAAGGTAACTAAATTCTCTACGCATTCAACTTTAGTTTCGGGCGCTAAAAATCAGCAATCATTGAATAATAAATGTGCCTTTTGTTTGTCTAATCACAGTTTGTGGGACTGCTCGGAATTCCGCCGAAAGCCTGTTCAGGAGCGTCTTCAATTTATGCGACAAAAGCGGTTGTGTGATAATTGCGGTAAGCGAGGACATGTTGCGAAGTATTGTTTTTCTAGACCTGCTTGTACGGTGGTCGGTTGCAACCGGAAGCACCATAGTCTACTTCATTGTTCGCGACGAGAAGAATCCCTTGCTACACCATGTAGTGCCAGTACCAGTACAAATTCCGCTACGGCCACACCTGCACAAACCGCTCAACCAACTACGAATGCAACCTCGAATTTCACGGGAGCTTCCGCGGTGAAGTCTAACAGCAATGTATTTTTGAACGTGATACCAGTGGAAGTAGTAACTTGTGGTAAGTCTATGATGACTTACGCGTTTTTGGATCAAGGATCCACAACTTCATTGTGCGACAAGCGTTTGCTGGACCAATTGCAAGTGTCTGGGGAGCCTGCTAAGTTTTCTATTTCTACAGTCAACGAGCAAACGCTAAGACAAGGGTGTAAGGTAAATTTGACCGTTTGTTCTTTAGCTGGAGATGAGACTCTGGTTTTACGAGATGTGTTGTGGGTGGATCGTTTACCTGTCAGTCCTAATCCATCTTTATCCTCAGATGAGTTGAAAGCTTGGCCACATTTGCAAAATATATCTTTCCCCGTGGTGCAAGGAGAGGTTTTGCTTTTGATAGGTTTAAATGCTCCGGAAGCCTTTTGGGTTGCTGAAGAAAGGAGAGGTGCCACTGATCAGCCATACGCAGTTCGTACGACGTTGGGTTGGTCAATAGTCGGTCCGAAGTTCATCGGGAATCAGGAATCCTCAGTGTCGGTCAATTTTGTAAGTACTTCGGAGCAATCGATAAATTCTCAAATTGAGTGCTTATGGCGCCTAGATAGAGCTCCTTCACGGCAGAGTTATGACACATCTATGTCCAAAGAAGACCGTTACGCTCTGCAGCTTTTACAAAATTCAAAGTCAGTTGTTGATGGACATTACCAAGTAGCGTTGCCATGGAGGCCTGGAGCACCTCAGCTGAAGAACAATTATGAACAAGCACGTGTACGACTCTCTTATCTGAAAAGAAGACTGATGAAAGACTCATCTTTAAAATCCAGGTACGTTGATGCAGTATCATCATATATTTCACAGGGACATGCTGAACAGGTTGAACCAGAACTAGAGTCAGATACGAAATGGTACCTTCCTCACCATCCCGTCTTGCATCCACACAAGCCGAAGATACTTGTGGTATTTGATTGTGGGGCAGAATTCGCAGGTAACTCGTTAAATTCTCAACTTTTAAAAGGTCCTGATTTCATGAGTAGTTTAATCGGAGTGCTGACAAGGTTTCGTAAAGAAAATGTAGCTGTTGTGGGTGACATTAAAGAAATGTTTCATCAAGCGTTTGTGGACCCGAAAGATAGGCAGTACCTACGTTTTTTATGGTGGCCTGGTGGTGACTTAACATCTGAACCCGTGACTCATCAAATGAATGTACATCTGTTCGGAGCTACGTCCTCACCTGCTTGTGCTCAATTCAGCTTGCTGCAATCCGCTGAAGACCAGAAGAATGAATTTGATGACGAGGTGAGGCAACTTATCCGTCGTAATTTTTACATGGATGATTGTTTGTTTTCGGCTCCGACGATTGGCGAAGCCGCGCGACTGGTGCGCGAAGTTTCAGAGCTGCTGCGAAAACGAGGGTTTCAGCTTACCAAATGGATTTCTAATTGCTCAAGCGTTTTGCAATCGATCCCCAGCGATTCACAAGTCAAATCAAAGGTTAACTTAACCAGTACCGATTTAAGCGAACGTGTTTTGGTGGTGCAATGGGATTTGAAGGGAGATTGTTTTAAATTTAAACTTTGCTTAAAAGAGAAACCTGTTACTCGCCGAGGTATCCTTTCTGCCGTGAGTTCACTCTTTGATCCTTTGGGCTTTGCAGCGCCTATAGTTTTAACCGCAAAGTTATTGCTCCAGGACTTGTGTCGCAGAAAATTCGCATGGGATGAAGCCTTACCGTGCGAAGATGAACGAACTTGGATACGCTGGCTTGAAGACTTACAGAATCTAGCCCAGGTAACCGTTCCTCGTTGTTTGATAAGATCCAGTCTGAGATATTCCGACTTGCAAAAGTAGTTACATCACTTTTCCGACGCCTCATCCGTTGGTTATAGTACGGTGAGTTATTTACGTGTGATTGCACCCGATGATTCAATATTTTGCAGTTTTTTAATGGGGAAGTCGCGTCTTGCCCCTATCAAGACAGTGTCCATTCCTCGACTCGAGTTAGTGGCGGCTACAATGGCATCTCGTGTAGACACAGTTTTGAGAAGAGAGCTGGATGGACTTGATGGAGAATCTTTTTTCTGGACGGACTCTTTCTGGACGGAAATACATATATATGGACGAAATCTTTCTGGACGGAAATACATATATATGATTAGAAATACTTCCAAACGATTCCCTGTTTTTGTTTCCAACAGGTTGTCCGAAATTGAAGAAGCGAGCAACCCTGATCAATGGCATTACGTCGAAAGTGCATGCAATCCAGCTGACGATGGAACTAGAGCCGCTACAGTAAACCAATCGCTTGGACGATGGTTGGGCGGACCTACCTTTTTGCAGGAACCAAGAAGCAGTTGGCCACGTCCTCCTTGTGATTTTCCGGATCTACCAGAAGAGTTTGCAATCTTAAAGCGTCCTGTGGCGGTGTCCCACGTGGTAACGTGTCCTACCGATTTTGAACAAAGATTCGCGCGATTTTCGTCTTTTTACAAGCTCAAGAAGGCGGTGGCTTGGATTCTACGTCTGCGCAACAAATGGCTGAAGCGTTCGACTTCTTCTGGGAGCTTGACAGTGGACGAAATTGAGAAGGCCGAAGTTGCGATTATTTCTACGATTCAACGAGAATTTTATCTCCGTGATTATGAACTTTTAAAAAGCGACTCATCAGGTAAATCAGTTGGAAATTCTTTGAAAAAGCTGTGTCCGATTTATCTTTCAGGAGTACTTCGAGTTGGAGGGAGACTACGAAGAGGTACATACGAGCTAAATGTGAAGCATCCAATCATCATGCCTCCTGATTCTCACGTCACTCGTCTTCTGATTGAGGAGTATCATCGGAATGTTGGACACAGTGGAGCGTCTCATACGTGGACAAGTCTTCGGCAGAGATTTTGGATTGTAAAAGGGGCAGGTACCGTGCGAAAAGTCTTGGGAGCTTGTTTGTTCTGCAAACGCGGAAACGTTTCTTTTGGTGTCCAATACATGGCAGACCTCCCATTGTGTCGCGTTACTTCGGATAATGCTCCCTTCTACTTTACAGGTATCGACTTCTTTGGCCCCATAATGGTGAAACAAAACAGAAGCCAGGTAAAGAGATATGGGTGCGTCTTCACCAGCCTTACGATGCGTGCAGTACATCTTAAAGTGGGATTTTCTCTGGAAACTAATGCCTTCATTAATGTTCTTAAGCGTTTTATTAACCGCAGGGGCAAACTTCACATGTTTTACAGCGACAACGGCACAAATATAGTGGGAGGATACAAGGAGCTGCGACGGTCCCTGCAAGAGCTAAACCAGAGTGTCATCGAAGAGCAACTGAAGCAACAGCAAATCCGATGGAACTTTAATCCTCCTTACGCCAGCCACATGGGAGGAATTTGGGAGAGGGTCATTCGCTCCATTAAACGGGTTTTGTCTGCTATAACCACTCAACAACCTCTCACTGACGATGCTCCTACTCACTTTATTTTCAGAAGCAGAACACGTCGTTAATTCACGTCCGTTGACTCCGATTACCATGGATCCAGAAGGAGAAGAGCCATTGACCCCAAATCATCTACTTATGTTTCGTCCTACAGCGCAACAAGCCCCAGGAAAGTTCGATTGTAAAGACAACTTTGTCCGCAAAAGATGGCGCCAAATTCAGTACCTGTCGGATTTGTTTTGGCATCGATGGCGAAGAGAGTATTTACAAACTTTGCAAACGCGCCAAAAGTGGTCTGGTGTCAAACCGAATTTTGCGATCGGAGATGTCGTTTTGTTGGCAGATACAGCTTCACCCCGAGGGAAATGGCCTTTGGGCCGCATCATTCAAATTTTCCCAGACGACTGTGGGCCACGTCCGCCAAGTGATGGTCAAATCCCAAAATAAGATATTTCGACGCCCAATTTCAAAACTGTGTAAACTGATGTGAGCCTTTATGGACTGTTACGGATTGTCTACAGCAGCGGCTGTCTTTCACGCTTACGCTTCGCTTCAACTTTTGTGTGTGTGTTTTCTTTTGTTTGTTTGTGTGCGTTTGTGTTTTTTTTTTGTTTTCCATTATTATTAGTTGTCAAAGTCTTTAATCTCTTAAATTACTAGAATTTCAGTATGCCTCCTAAAGGTATAGAGCGGTAATAATTTTATTTCTCTTCATTAATATTTTGTGCATACGTGCTGTTACTTTTATTGTTTGTAAACATGTTTTCCGTTAATTACGAACGTTAACGTAAATGGCTTTGATATTTGAATTCTGTCACATGCTTATTCAGTGCTGTTATTTAATCTTTGTCATTTCTGCTGACCGATTTTGTGGTGTGGTTACAGTTTTGTTGCTTGAACAGTTACGTTTTGATTTAAATATCGTGATGTGTTAGTCAGAGTATTTTAATAAGAAATCGCTTGAGATAGTGGATCACAACTCGAGTATGATTTTTAAACTTAAGTAAAGCTACGTTTGTGTTCAAAGGTTTGCTATGAGCTATTTTTGATTTGTTTTGACTTTTTGTGTATGTTTCATATTGGTGAATTTTACGGTAAAATCCTGTGCTGTTAACCTTTCGCTCAATCATACAGCAGCTGTTTGTTTTGGAGATTTATCCGTTTTGTTTGAAATTGTTAGCTTAAAACTGTAGGCCTATACTGTTCTTGCATTTTTGTTAAGTTAATATGTTTCTTTACTTGCCGTCTTATTTGTTTAATTTCCGTATGTAATTCGTAAATTGGGGGGACTATGTTACGGCAAGTTTTAGACGTTGATTGATGAAGTTTGTAGTGTTATTCTTGTAACGTTTTCTCTATGTTGTTTACTGCTTTTCTCCTTTCTGACACGTGCGCTAAATATCAGTGCATTACGTAATGTTTCCTTTCCTCGATTTCCTTCTTCTAAGCGGGGGTTTGCTGAGCTGTGAGATTTGGTCTTTTCTTCGCCCTCCTATCTTTACTGCTAATTGAAATCATACTTAGTGATATTATTTCCTGTTCTTTGATCAATCCTTTGATCTGTTTGCGCTACCCCTATATAAGCTCTTGTTTTCCTGGTCTGACATTCTTAATTGTTTTTGGGAACCGGTGTATAACTGTATGCTGTTCGATATTTGGCTTTCTCGTCTTCAAATAGTTGGTAAGTGTGCATTTATTTGACTTGTAATTTTTATGTTATTTCTTATGCGCATTTCACTGTTTTAGAAAACCGCTACGCTACGCTACGCTGTGCTACGCAATACATTGAGCTGTTGGATTAGTGTGTGGCAATTAGCGCGTTATTCAACCGGAGACGAACGAGAGAGCAAGTTTACCGTAACAGAGGAGGTTTTGAGTTTACAGTCCGAAAGTACACACACTTGGTTTTACCAGCGTTGAGTGAGAGCTTATTTGCAATTAACCAGTTATCAACATTATCTAATTCTTGTTTGCCTTTTTCAAATTGACAGCTTTTCTGCTTGATGCACAGCATTAATGGAATAGTGATTTGAACAAGGTGGCAAGTTATTTGTGTTGTTGGGAAAAACACTTATTGGAATTCTCCGCCTCTTAGCAGGTGACCAACAACTCCAAAACGAGCTTGTTATAGCACCTTGATTGCTTTCTCAGAATGGGATGATAAATATGCACTAAGTAACGGCTATTAAGCTGTAACATTTCAACAGCCTATCGCAAAGTCTTGATTGTAATTCTCTTCTGTAATATTCGAAACTGATGAAAGATTTAATCGAAAAGCGAGATAAGCTGTTTTTGACATTGCTTCACCGCTTCAAAGAACCAAATTACCAGCAAAAGTATGCCTGCAGCTTATTAGGCAAACTTACATCTTATTTTTTTGCATTTTAGTGCCAGTGAGATGGATTTTGTCAAGAGATGTTTGTAAAAGAAACGCATATGCAATGACCAAGGTATTCACTTGAATGGCCCATGCAAAGTGCAAATGAACTGGCTTGCTTCCAACTAAAATGAACGCAATGTAAGAAATTGGTGGAAAATTTCATAGTTACATTATTCTTTTGAACCGGGATTTCCCAGCAGAAGTTTTGCTGAAGGATCGTTCATTGCAAAAAGCTGAAAGTGGAAGCAGTAAAAACCGACATGATGCTACATGGCTGACTCGGAACAAAAGCATATTCCAGACAGGGCTATTACGTAGCCTGATATGGATTTTTTAAAGCAATGCTAAAATAAAGTTTTTTGTTCTGACTTGCCTGCTGACAATTGAAGTTGCATCTAAGCACAAGGCTTGCTTTCCACCAGATTACGCAAGCAGCTGTTTTAAGCATTCAAATTACTATGTGTTTAAGTGTATATTTAAAGGTTGTGAACGAGTTCTTATAAATTGTTTTTTAAATGGCCAAGTGCATAGATCGACTGCCTCTGGCGCCGTACACGTAAGTTCAATTACAAGTCGGGCAAACCCAGAGAATTGGTATTTATTGCTCCCTTCATGATATTAAAAAGGTTGCTTGTGGCGTTCGCATTTAACATTATTTCCCACGTTTTGAGTTGTAACATGGTTTCATGCATCGTTTGGTTGAGTTTGTTAATAGCGCCCCATTGCTTTTTCCCAACGGAAGGATAAAAAATCAAATTAAAATAAAACATATTCTTCTTGGATTTTCTTATACCTCAAGGTCGTGACTATAACGTTAGAGTTCGCTTAGAGTAGGTACTTCCAGTGCAACTGTTTTGATGAATTCTGCAGATTTGTTTCTTCAGTATATAGTTCATGCAATGTCTTTGGTGTAGAAATTGTTCTGGTTATAATATTACCGAGAAAATTTTGTTAGCAATGATCCAGTTGAATTTGCTGCTTATTTCTTTGGCGTAATAATTGTGGACGATACTTGATCTTATACCCAGGGGCGTGCCAAACTTTTTTGAAGCGCGAGTTGTTGAGAACGTTGCCTCAAGGTGTCCTCTGAAAAACGTCCTCAAGAAGTTTTTTTAAAAAAAAGATCTTCCAACCCTACAGTGTGCTGCCCCCTTGCCTCCTCCATGCACGCCCTTGCTTACAGTCGTTGCTAACAATTTACAACGTACATTATTGCTTTTTCCTTGCGTTTGTTCGTACCGCCCCGTTAATTTTTCATCACGTTATTATTACCGGTACTTAAAGGTTGACGCTGCAAAATAAAAGGCATTTCTAGCAGTTATGTACTTGTGGATTTTTATTCTTTAAATTGTTGCTCATCATTTTTCATACCGGTATGCGCAGCACCTCGCCCAGAGCTTAGACTTACCGAGACAGCCTTCAAGTTAAATATATAATTTTATTGTTTTCTGAACGACGTATAACGTTTATGTCATCGCTCGTTTTTAGCTATGAAGTTAGCGTGCTGGAGACTACATTTTTTGGCTTGTATAGGCCGGCTTGTGACTTTCAATTTATAGGTTGGCACTGGGTAGTATTTCGGTTCAACAACGTTTTTGCAGTTGTCACGGAAAGGGATAAGTTTCAGGCGAAGCGTTTCTACAAACTGGCCAAAATTTTCACTCTTTTAATGTATGTTTTTGTTTTAATAGAAAATTCATCCTCTTAAGGGGAGTAGCTAGCTCGGTCTTTGGTTACTCCCCTGAGTAGAGTGGAATTAGTTGCATCGATGTAAAAATAACGCACGGCAAAGTGATATATAAAACGCGAAATTCGTCAGTGTGAGCAATGACGATGACGAAGTTGACAATTAATATACGACCTTGCGAAGCAGATGCAGGCACCAAGAGTGATCTTTTATTTTAGTTGCAAGCTCATTGACTAGGTGCACCTGGTGCAGGCAGTAGATCTCTCCCAAAAAAAGTCTACCGGTACTGCTTTAAATGCAGTGATTGAGATTTGATTTCTTCATCTTTATTCTCCTCTTACGAGAAAGCGGCGGAGGCGCTATGCGTAGGACGAATCCAGACTCGCTGAGGAGTTGCATTTGCTCTCAAGTTTTCCGGTTGAATTTTCTTCGTACTTCTTTGATTTGCTACTAGCCAGATTCCACCAAGCAGAGACAGTTATCATGAAGCATCTTATCCAACGACACAACAACGAGACTGGGTTGGGAGTTGAACCAATAACCTTGCGATCATGGTCGTCGCGAAAACGACACTCCGAACTACTGCGCCATGCGAGATCAGTGTAAACTACTGGTACGCGCACTAACCAGCAGCTCATTCATTGCAAATACCTTGTAAAAAAATGTATTATTATTATTAATCACCTTTTTATTTGTGTGAACAAAAACGAAAAAAAGAAAATTACAAATGCAAAAAAATAAAAACATGACATAAAGTCGTCAAAACAATAAAACACACACTATGGAGACTGCGAAGGACCTTTCGGTCATCGAGTCAAGCAACCACCACCAAAATTGTTTCAATCATAGCAATTTTCCTTTAACTTTTCAAAAATTGGTTTCAATTCTTGATTTTAGCAGCAAAGCGATAAAGAGAGTGCATTTAGTTCAATCTGTATATTTTGTTAGAAGATATCGCTTGTACTTTTTTTTGAAAGTTGATTTGGGTAAATTTTTTATTTCATCAGGAATAGAGTTCTATATTTTCGCTCCAACATATTTTAGACTATGTTGAAGTTTTACTGTTTTAAAACGGGGAATAGACAAAGAAAATTTTTGTGAGGTGAGCCTTGTGGTTCTGGCAGAAAAACTTCGTGTTGGTGTAAAAAGATTCATTATTTCTATTGGAAGATTGTTATTGAAATATCTTTTAATTAAATTTCCTACTTCTACTTTGTGTAAATCTTGTAATTTTAAGATACCTAGCTTTTTAAAATGTTTAGTTGAACTATCAAATAGGTTTGCCCCTGATAGGATTTTTACTGCCTTTTTCTGAATTTTGTAAAGTATGTCTACGTAGGTTTTGTATGATGAGCCCCAAGCTAATAACCCATATAGGAGGAAAGGGTGGATCAGTGAGTAGTATAGGCTCAGCAAGGTTTTGAAAGGAATAAGATACTTTATTTTAGATATGACACCAATTGCACGGGAAGCCTTACTTGCAATGTATTTAATGTGATTATGAAAATTTAGATCAGAATCTAAGAATATTCCAAGATATTTAACTACATTTTCTGGTAAAATTGAGCAATTGTTGTAATGCACATCAATATTAATTGGCTCAAAGTTTCTTTTAGAAGGTATGACTAGTAATTGTGATTTGTTTGGATTAACGGTTAATTTGTTTGAAGCAGTCCATTCTTTAATCGCATCCAAATCTTGCGTTATAGCAGATTGGAGTGATGCTATATTGTTTGCATTAAGGGTCACACATGCGTCGTCTGCAAATAATTTTACTGATGAGTTAATCGATGTATGAAGATCGTTAATATATGTATTAAATAGCAACGGACCGAGTATAGAACCTTGCGGAACACCACAGGTGATTTGCTTGTACTCTGATTTTATTGAAGCAACCTCAACAAACTGTTTTCTATCAGTAAGGTAAGAAACAAGCAAATCATGAGCTGGTCCACGTATTCCATAATGATCTAATTTTGCCAGTAGAATATCATGATTAACGGTATCGAATGCTTTTTTTAGATCTAAGAACAATAAAGCCGAGTGCTGGTTTTCATTAATTTTTTCAAATGATGAAGGTTAAGCAATGAAGGCTTGTATACCGAAGTCTATCCAGTCTAGCTATTATAGGCTAAGAGAGTGATTCAAGCTTATAAATCAATATATAGAATTTCAATTAATGAATTGAACTTGAATCTAACTCACCAAGATCTAAGGCCAAATCAAACGTAATCAGAAAAATCTGATTACGAGTGGGATTCGAACCCACGCCCGCACCGACTAGTGACGTATCACCAGCCCAATGGTTGCGGCGAGTCTTAACCGGAGACACGGCCTTAACCACTCGGCCATCGTAATCTGATGCCGGAGCAGCCGAATTTCTCGTATATATGTTAAGATTAATTCATCATCCCACTATAGGAAGCCAGCCCATTATTAAGCTATTATGACTGTGACAACTGGTAATTATTCCACATTAATGAAGGTTAAGCAATTAGCCTGTTTCCATGTCCAAAAATCGTGGGCTTTTGGCCCGCGGGCTTTGCTCGAGTCAGTTCGAGTCAGGCTTTATGTGGGCTAATTTCAGCAAAATCGTGGGCTTTGCTGGCCGCATCTAAATAGGTGGTCTAAGAACGTGGGCTTTTGCAAAACGATGGGCTTTGAGAAAGTTGTTGCGTGAGGTCTACTGCTTAGACTGTAATATAGGCTGTTGATATTTAAGAAGTTGGCGTATGATTATCAAATAAATGTAGGTTTGGGGCAATTTTGCTTCATAAAAGTTAAAATTAGAGTAAGCTGTTGATAAATTCAACTTGCCTTGGGCAGTTAGCTGGTTAGGCTCGTTACTGAATTCACCTATTTGCCAGTTAGCCTTGTTTTGCTATTCTGAAGTACTGGTAAGAGTGAAGTCAATTCACTGCTCAAGTTCTGAAGTCTGTTTGCCTAGTCTACTTGCAAAAACAACTGGTACTGGTAGGTGGTACCGGTTCGTTCTTACTTCCTGATTTCCAAAGTGGTCGCTGGGTCAGCCTTGGCTTTTTTGCATAGTCGCAGCATTGAGTGACGTAGGTAATGCTACGCAAGCAGCTTTCGCACCGGTACTGCATGCTACCAGCGTAGGCCTACCATACTTTATTTACTCAATTGCAATTAAACTTTGAAAAGTATTGTTAGTGTTGCAGTTGCTTTTGATGACCTTAAACAGTTGAATACTTAAAGGCAGCACTGGCTATTTGTACAGGCTTGTACAAATAAGCACTTGGTTTATTCTACTATCAGATTATCCCTTCACGCTGACCTCGATCCAGAGAGCATGACGAAGTGATGAAGTAAACTAAGTCGTTATTTGTACGGGTCTGTAACAATAGCCACTTTGATGTTTAAAAGTTTGCTTGTAGGTGATTTAGCCCACTGCTACTCCTGATATGTAGTACCCTTACCCATGTCTAATCATGACTGGTATAAAAATTGGTGGCATTTATTCAATTTTGGCATATCACTTAGTATTCACTACCGGTAGCCTAGTTCTTTAATGGTCATAATTTGCTACGTCCTAACTTGATGTTATTACAAAAAATTATGTCTGTTGAAAAGTGTTGATTAGTCTGTTAGTTATAGACTCTTATCCCTTTTATGCTGAAACATGCACACTGCATGCTCGCATTTATTTGCTTAAATAATATTCTAATTGTTATTGTTCACTTTTATTACTGACACAAGCTAGCAATAGACCATACCCTGACAAATAGCATAAATAGCCACAAGTTAAACACCAACTAAAAACTGTATATCATTTTGTCGCTGGGTTAGCGCCTGCGCTGCATTTTCATGACATATTTTTTGCCCAAGGGCTTAGTATTTTATGCAATGTTAAGAGCTTTTGTTTTGAATTTTCGTCAGTGGAAGGCACTGTGCAAAAACATTACCATTAAAGAATAAAACTCACTGGTACCTTACTTATGTCAAGAACTGGTGTTTTCAACGTGATGTCATTGCAGAAATAAAGGAAAATAATTTAACTCATATGCAATATTGATGGTATTTATTTAAATAGATTATCTCCTTAATCTTTCAATTTCAGATCATTTGGTGCTACTAGTGTGTTTCAGAAACCAGAAAACTTGCTGATTGCTTATTGAAATTCTTGAAAACATGTTACGGAAGCCAGCAAGTGAAGTTTTTGCCTCACTTGTTTTAAAAGTGGATTGAAACGTTGGTCTTATATTCTTATCAGGAAAAAAATAATTGCAACAAATCTTGGTTAGTCTTTTATGAAGCTTTGCTTAATATCTTGTAAATGTGCTACATGCAAACTGCAGAGTGAAATTTGCTGCTGATTTGATCCAATGGAATTATCAGTAAACTAAATTTTTGAGCAAATTTTGATATTTGTGCATGAGAGCTACTTTCACTCTTGGTAAATGCAATTTTGTTGTGTTTGGCTTTACAACATCTGTATGTACAGTACGTTGTGCTATTTTGCAGTTGTAGTATATAATAATTGTATATACATACTGTATTACTCTGCAGGAGCTATGATATCATCAGCAACAGCTATAATGTACCAAACTATGTTTTCAGTCGTAAATTGCAGCAGGTACAGAGTGCAGACAGCTGATAGCTACTTGTTCGTGAACGTCTAACGGCCAAGTGGACTGTGGGACTCTGGTGTAATTGGTCAAAGCAATGTTATTAAAACTGGTATAGACAGCTTTTCTGCTTGACGCACAGCATGAAAGGAATAATGATTTGAACAAGGTCGCAAGTTTACTTGTGTTGTTGGGAAAAACACTCATTGGGATTCTCCGCCTCTGAGCAGGTAACCAACAACTCCAAAGCAAGCTTGTTATAGCACCTTGATTGCTTTCTCAAGATGGGATGATAAATATGCCCTAAGTAACCACTACTAAGCTGTAACATTTTAACAGTCTATAGCAAAGTCTTGATTGTAATTCTCTTCAATTTTCGAAACTGAAGAAAGATTTAATCTAAAAGCGAGATATGCTGTTTTTGAAATTGCTTTACTGCTTCAAAGAACCAAACTACCTGCAAAAGTATGTCTGTAGCCTACGATGTAAACTTACATCGTATTATTTTGCATTTTAGTGCCAGTGAGGTGGATTTTGTCAACAGCTGTTTGTAAAAGAAACGCATGTGCAATGACGAAGATGCTCACGTGAATGGCACATGCAAAGTGCAAATGAACTGGCTTGCTCCCAACTTAAATGAACCCGGTGTAAGAAATTGATGGAAAACTTTATGGTTCCTTGTTCTTTTGAAGCGGGATTTCCCAGCATAAGCTTTGCTGAAGGATCGTTCATTGCAAAAAACTGAAAGTGGAAGCAGTAAAGACCGACATGATGTTACATGGCTGACTCGGAACAAAAACATCTTATGGACAGGGCTATTACATAGCCTGATATGGATTTTTTAAACGCACTGCTAAAATAATTGTTTCTTTTCTGATTTGCGTGCTGGCAATTGAAGTTGCATCTAAGCACAAGGCTTGCTTTCCACCAGATTACGCAAGCAGCTCGTTTTAAGCATTCAAATTACTAGGTGTTTAAGTATATATTTAAAGGTTGTGAACGAGCTCTTATAAATTTTAAGCTTTTTAAATGGCCAAGTGCATAGATCGACTGCCTCTGGCGCCGTACACGTGAGTTCAATTACAAGTCGGGCAAAACCAGTGAATTGGTAATCATTGCTCTCTACATGATATTAAAAAGGTTACTTGTGGCGTTCCCATGTAACATTATTTACCACGTTTTGAGTTGTAACAAAGTTCTATGCATCTTTTGATTGAGCTCGTTAATAGCGCCCCTATCGCCTCGGTACACGACATTTAGGCGCGAGACATCTGGGCGCAGACATTTGGGCGCGAGGGTATTTGGGCGCAGTGCCAAATGGGCGCGAAGTACGTTCTAACGCATTTTTAATCAACTTTTCGTTAGTTTTTTTTTTTTTAATTAATGAAAACTATTTTGTGTCTGCAACGATCTTATCCAGTACTTAATTTTCTGTTTGCAACGATCTCATAGAAGAAATTAAGATGTGTTAATTAATGGTAACGTATATCAAAAAAGATGGAGCAAAGTAAAGGTCAAGTTAACGATAGATAAAGACTCATTTTTACGATCGATTGTCTAGCAACCTAAGAGATTGATTATCAAAGAAAATGTCCACGCAATGTAGGACAGCGAAATAAAAAAAAATTAAGAAGATGCTTAACGCAGTGGTGATTTGTAAATTCTTTGAAATGGAATCATGTTTGATAAAATAAATTATGAGTCAGCTGTTAATTATGATGGATTTCATTCGTATATATTAGATTGGTCAAGTACCTTTTCAAAATCACGTTATTTTTTTAAGCGAAAACTTACTTTTCTTACGTTTTCATTAAAAATTTGCTGCGTATTAATCACGCATTACCGTGTCGTTGCAATTGTCTTATTCTCACGTGTTTCCGTCCTTCGAGAACGTTGCAACAAAAATGTTCCAACTTTTTTTTTATTGTCTTAATTTCTTCATTTCTTCTTTTTTGTTATCTCTTTGTTATCTTAATTTCTTCTACGAGATCTTTTGTTATCTTAATTTCTTCTACGAGATCGTTGAAAACAGAAAATTAAGTATAATATTGGATAAGATCGTTGCAGACAGAAAAGTTATTATTTAAAAAATAACTAACCAAAAGTTGATTAAATCAATCAATCATCAATCAATTCGTTTTTATTTCCGCACTCCATTACATTAGAAACACACGTTCATAATAAGTATTGGCCAAGCGCGGAAAAGGGCACACGCAGCAAAACGGGTAATCGTTGAAGCATGCCCGTCAAAAAGACTAGGCATGGCTGCGTGACCCTAACTAGGCATGGCTGCATTAAAAATGCGTTTGAACGTATTTCGCGCCCAAATGGCACTGCGCCCAAATGTCGAGTTTCGCATCGCTTTTTCCTCATGGAAGGATAAAAATTCAAATTAAAATAAAACATATTCTGCTTGGATTTTCATACACTTCCATCTAGAGGTCGTGACCGTAACGTTAGAGTACGCTTGGAGTAGCAACTCCCAGTGCAACTGTTTTGATGAAATCTGCGGATTTGTTTCTTGAGTAATTCATGCAATGTCTTTGGTGTAGAGATTGTTTTGGTTATAATATTACCGAGAAAATTTTGTTAGCAATGATCCAGTTAATTTTGCTAATTATTTGGCATAATAATTGTGGACTATACTTGATCTTATACCCAGGGGCGTGCCAAACTTTTCTGCAGCGCGAGTTTTTGAGAACGTTGCCACAGGGCGTCCTCTGAAATACGTCAAAAGGGTTTTTTAAAAAAGATCTTCAAGCCCTACAGCGTGCTACCCCCTTGCCTCCTCCAGGCACGCCCATGCTTATAGTCGTTTTCTAACAATTTACTACGTACATTATTGCTTTTTCCTTGCGTTTGCTCGTGCCGCCCCGATTTATTTTCACGTTATTATTACCGGTACTCAAAGGTTGACGCTGCAAAATTAAAGGCATTTCTAGCAGTTATGTACTTGTGGTATATTATTCTTTAAATTGTTGCGCATCATTTTTCATACCGGTATGCGCAGCACCTCGCCCAGAGCTTAGACTTACCTGAGACAGCCTTCAAGTTAAACAAATAATTTATTGTTTTCTGGACGACGTATAAAGTTTATGCCATCGCTCACTTTCAGCTATGAAAATCATCGTGCTAAAGACTGCATTTTTTGGCTTGTATAGGCCGACTTGTGACGATCAGCCTTTAAAATTATAGGTTGGCAATGGCTAGTTGCAGCTACTTCGGTTCAAAAACGTTTTTGCAATTGTCACGGAAATGGATGAGTTTTAGGCGAAGCGTTTCTACGAACTGGCCAAAATTTTCACTCTCTTACTCCATGTTTTTGTTTTAATCGGAAATTCGTTCTTTTAAGGGAGGTAGCAAGCTCGGTCTCCAGTTACTCCCCTGAGTAGAGTGGAATTAGTCACATCGATGTAAAAATAACGCCCGGCAAAGTGATATATATATAAGACGCGAAAATCTTTTGAGCAATGACGCTGACGAACTTGACAATTGGTATACGACCTTGCCAAGCAGCTGTGGGCACCAAGAGTGATCTTTATTTTGGTTGCAAGCTCATTGGCTGGGTGCACCTGATCCAGGCAGTAGATCTCTCCCCCCAAAAAGCCTATCGGTACTACTTTAAATCCGGCGATTGAGATTTGTTTTCTTCATCTTTATCCTCTTGTTACAAGAAAGCGGTGGAGGCGCTATGCGTACGACGAATCCAGATTCGCTTAGGAGTTGCCTTTCAAGTTTTCCGGTTGAATTTTCTTTTGACTTCTTCAATTCGCTGCTTGCCGGATTCCACCAAGCAGAGATAATCATCGCAAGGACGCAACAACGAGACTAGGTTGGGAGTTGAACCATTAACCTTGCGATCATGGTCGTCGTGAAAACGACGCTCCAAACCACTGCGCCACGCTGCCGAGATAGTAGCATATTTATCCTCCTATCACGAGAAAGCGATCAATGCCCTATACGAGCTCGCTTAGGAGTTGCCAGCCATCTGTCTACCACACCAAGATGGGGGAATCCCGCTAAGTGCCTTTCCCAACGGCACAACAAGTAAACTTGCCGGCTTGTTCTCCACACTGTCATTTCAATGCTGAGCGTCAAGCTGGGAAGCTGTGAATACCAATTTTAAAGTCATTGGTTTGACCCGACTCGGAATCTAACCCGAGTCTACAGCTCAAGAGACAGACGCTCCATACCACTCGGCCATCTGAGCTGTTAAATCAATGTTAACTGTGAACTACCGGTACGTACACTAACCAGCCGCTCATTTATTGCTGATACCTTGTAAAAAATGTAAAAGCATTTTTTCAGTTGTTAACTAAGTAGGCTACAAATCCGAGTGGGGATCATTTGGGCATGGTTTGGGGTTATACTGCTTCAAATTGGGATGATCTAATGCGTAAGTTTTGAGTTAGTGAGAAACAGATTAGGTGGAAATAGGCCAAGCGCCTTGAAATGGAGGAGTAAATTGCAAAGATGCATTGTTTAACCACCCTTACTAAGCAGCTTTTAGTTTTGATACGACAAAAGACGAGAGCTTCAGCATTACCGAAGCCAATCATGCCAAGAAAAATTATGTTACATCGTTGCTAGGCTGTTTCACTATGCGCCTCTACCGGTAAATTAGTTCAGCATTCAAAGCCCACTCTTAGCATTTTGGACATGGAAACGCGCAACGAAAGTGGGCTAGAAAAGCCCGCGACTTTTAACTCGGCCCACGTTTAGAAAGCCCACGTTTTGAGTGGACATGGAAACAGGCTAAATGAAGGCTTGTATACCGAAGTCTATCCAGTCTAGCTATTATAGGCTAAGAGAGTGATTCAAGCTTATAAATCAATATATAGAATTTCAATTAATGAATTGAACTTGAATCTAACTCACCAAGATCTAAGGCCAAATCAAACGTAATCAGAAAAATCTGAATCAAACGTAATCAGTAATAAGAAAAATCAGAAAAATCTGATTACGAATTGAATTTGAAAAATTTGAATCTTTGAAAAATTTGAATCTTGAATTTTTAAAAAATTTGAAAAATTTGAAAAATCAGAAAAAATTGAATCACTCTCTTAGCCTATAATAGCTAGACTGGATAGACTTCGGTATACAAGCCTTCATTGCTTAACCATAGTTCTCTATAATATGGTTGTACAACTCTTTTTCTTCTTTTTCTCTTTTTTATCTTGTCACGCTTCAACGAGAAGGTACGGAAGTAGAATTCCCACGATATTTTAGTACAGTAATGCCGCAACCACAGGTGTAATAACAAACAATTTTTAGGAAGAAGTGTGGGGGGAAGAGTGAGGAAGTGCGTTGGGGTGAGGGGAAGTGTAAAGGGAGGTGGGAGAAGTGTGGGGGAGGTGTAAAAAACGTGTTGGGGTGGGGGTGAGGGAGATGTGGAGAAAGGTGTGAGGGTGTGGCGAAGGGCAGGAGGAGGTGAGAAGGGGTGTGGAAAAGTGTGTTGGAGTGTGGGGAAGGTGAAGGGAGATGTGGGGAAGTGGGGAAAGTGAGAGTTGTGGGGGGATGTGTGGGGAAGTACTGAGGGAGGTGTGGAAAAGTGTGCTGGGGTGTGGGGAGATGTGGGAAAGTGTTGGGGAAGGTGAGGAAAAGTTTGGGGGGTTGGGGTCAGGGGAGTTGGGTCAGGGAAGTTGGAGTCGGGGGGACTGGGGTCGGGGGTGTTGAAGTCGGGGGGTGGCGTCAGGGGAGTTGAAGTAGGGGGGTTGGAGTCGGGGGAGTTGGAGTCAGGGGGGCTGGGGTCGGAGAATTTGGGGTTGGGGGTTTGGGGTCGGCAGAGTTGCTGTTGGGAGGTGGGGTCAAAAAAGTTGGGGTCGGGGAATGGGGTCGAAAAAGTTGGGATCTGGGGGTTGGCATTGAGGGGGTTGAGGTCGGGGGGTTGGAGTTGGGAGGACTGGGGTCGGCAAAGTTGTGGTTGGGGGGTGGAGTCAAAAGTCGAGGAGGTTGGAGTTGGGGGGGGGTTGGGGTCGGGGGGGGTTAAGGTCTGGGGGTTGGAGTCGGAAAATTTGAGGTTGGGGCAGTTGTGGTTGGGGGGTGGGGTCAGAAAAGTTGGGGTCGCGGGGTGGAGTCAGGGGGTTGGGGTCGGCGGAGTTGAGATCAGGGGGTTGGAGTCAGGAAAGTTGGGATCAGGGGGGTTAGGGTCGACAGAGTTGTGGTTGGAGGGTGGGGTCAGGGCCTCAGGGGAGGTGGGGTCGAGGAGGTTGGAGTTGGGGGGAAGTTGGGGTCGGGGGTGTTGGGGTCGGGGGGGGTTGAAGTCGGGGGAGTTGAAGTAGGGGGATTGGAGTTAGGGGGGCTGGGGTCGGAGAATTTGGAGTTGGGGGTCGGCGGAGTTGTGGTTGGGGGTGGGGTCAGAAAAGTTGGGGTCAGGGGTGTGAGTTTGGGGAGTTTAGGGTTGGAAGAGTTGGGATCGGGGGGTTGGCATTGAGGGGGTTGGAGTTAGGGGGACTGGGGTCAGGGGGGTTGGGGTCGGCGAAGTTGTGGTTGGGGGGTGAGGTCAGAAGAGTTGGGGTCGAGGAGGTTGGATTTGGGGGGTTGGGGTCGGGGTGTTGGGGTCAGGGGTATTGGGGTCAGGGGGGTTGAAGTAGGGGGGGTTGGAGTCAGGGGGGCTGGGGTAGGAGAATTTGTGGTTGGGGGTTTGGGATCGGCAGAATAGTGGTTGGGGCGTAGGGTCAGAAAAGCTGGGGTTGGGGGGGTGGAGTCGGGGTGTGGGGTCGGGGGAGTTAAGGGTCGGAAGAGTTGGGATCGGGGAGTTGGCAGTGAGGAGGTTGAGGTCGGGGGAATTGAAGTCAAGGGGTTGGAGTTAGGGGGACTGGGGTCAGAAGAGTTGGGGTCGAGGGGGTTGAAGTTGGGGGGTTGGGGTTAGTGAAGTTGGGGTTGGGTAGGTTGAAATCGGGGGGGTGGCGTCGAAGGGGTTGGGGTCGGGGGAGTTGAAGTCGAGAAGTTGGAGTTGGGGGAGTTGGATTCGGGGGGTCAGGGAAGTTAGGGATCGGAGGAATTGTGGTCAGGGGGGTTGGGGTTGGAGGGTTGGGGTGAGGAGAGTTAAGGTCCAAAATCGTGACACTACCCTTCTCCCCATATTTTCCCGCTCTCCCAGATTGTCCCATATTTCTTCCCACACTTCCTCGCACCCCCCACTTTGACCCACCCCAAAACCCTTTCCACACCTTTCCCCACATCCCAAACACATTTCGCCACACCCCAAACACACTTCCACACACCTACCCCCATTCCCCACACCACCCCATACTTTCGCACACCTCAACACACTTCCCACACCCCCAACACACCTTCCCTTACCTCCCCCCACACCCCAATACACTTCCCCATTCCTTCCATATTTCCCCCATACTTGACCCAACTGCCCCAACTACCAAAAATTTCCCACTTCCCCCACCATCTACACTCCCCCAAAAGTAATAAAAGTTCAGGTACTGTTCTTTGAAAGCTGGTAGCCATAAAGCCATACACTGCAATTTCAAAATTAAAGAACTGAATTTTAGCATGCGGTAGGCTACAGATCCTGAACTTTTTTGATTTTAGGAAAAAAGCTGCTTTTAGAGTATTGAAAGTCAAAAGGAGGTTCAGGTAGATACAAGAAGTAAAACTTACGAAAGCGCAACAGTTCTGTGGGTGAATGCAAAAGCCTCTTTTTTTAATCAATATTTTAGGCCATAATAAAAAATACAAAAAAGTTTAAGTCAGTAGGTGAACAGTGAAGGTGAGGTAGGGGTAGTATGCTACACTAGGGATAGGCTGCTTGCATTGAAAAAAAGCAACAACACGGATTGAGCAGACTTGGTTCCCAAACTTCTCAGAGTTGGGACCCACTTTTTATAACCACAGCTTACGACGACCCACTTTTTTGTCCAAGTCTCTAAAAAATAGGTCTTTAATTATTCCCTAAAAAAGTGAAAAATAAAACAAACATAAAAGGTCTTTGATCAGCTTAAATACCCCAAATTTTTAAAATTATGATAGCTTGCATTTTTGTCCAAATTTTGTTAGTTGTGAGCATTTTTTTTTAAATTTTTATGTCTGGAGAGAACACTGCTTTACGCGACCCACCAATATTCATTTTGCAATACCCCTAATATTGCTTTGTTGCTCATAATAGAAATACTGTATCGAAAAAAAAAACAACTTTTGACAGAAAAGTTAAGGTTACTGAGAAAAAAATCACTACTGCATTATGATGATGTCAAACTTGGTAATTAAAACTTGTTACAAAAATGAATTGAGGTACAAGTATCGACGATACTGTATCACGTATTGGTATGGCTAAAGTAGTATTTTTAAGTATAGCGCATTGGTATCGCTTTAGCCCAATTTGAATGTATCGCATATCGATATCGCTTAACGCAAATTTAGGGTATCATGCCCATCACTGTACATAACTCAGGACAAGTAGACTAAACATAATGAAAAAATATGCCAGGCAACCACCTCATTAAATCTAGATACTGCCAAACTGGCATTGTATCAACAAGTTGTTATTTGCTCGCAAATCATTAAACCTGCTGAACTGGAAAAAAATATTTTCAGGAACTCAATAATTCAAAAAATCAGTCAAAACTAATTTTGAGCATTCAAATCATGCTCAAAAAACATTTTACAGTGCTTGAATTTTTAACGCGGCATTTTCAAATTTTACAAATGGAGGGTGGTTGCCCTCCCTGCACCCCTGTCGCCTACGACTAGGCCTATGCCTTTTTCCACACCTCTCCACAACCCAACTCACTTCTCCACCCCTTTTCCCACACCCTCAACCTCAACCTGTCAACACTCACCTCGTACACTCTACCACACCTCCCCAGACTTACCCCATACTCTATCCCACATCTCCCCCTACACATGGGTGCAAATCCAGGTAGGATGAGGGATGCATCCCCCCCAAGAATTCGGCAGCATCCCCCCAATACTTTCAATGTCCAAGTAGCCTACCGGTACTCAAAACTGGGCATCAGCGAACGTGATGACCTTATTTGGTCTTTACTTCATTTTGAGCAAAAAATTGGGCATCTGCAACCTTTTGTTTTCTTGGTCTTCACTTTATTTTGACAAAAAATTGGGCATCTGCGAACGTGTCAATTTTGCAAAATCATCCCTCCATTGCTCAACGTAGATTTGCACCCCCGCCCCTACACCCCCAGTACTTTTTCCCTCCCTGCACTCCTGTTTCCTTCGACTAACCCTATGCCTAGTTCTCCTACGACTAGGCCTTCCACACTAGCTTCATGTTGTTTCAACTGCTAATCTGATGTGCTCCTTGGGAGCAATTCAGAGCGTACCTTGTAACTCATGCGTGACGAGTGGGTCACGTGACACAGTTGTACAACCATATTATAGAGAACTATGGCTTAACCTTCATTAATGTGGAATAATTACCAGTTGTCACAGTCATAATAGCTTAATAATGGGCTGGCTTCCTATAGTGGGATGATGAATTAATCTTAACATATATACGAGAAATTCGGCTGCTCCGGCATCAGATTACGATGGCCGAGTGGTTAAGGCCGTGTCTCCGGTTAAGACTCGCCGCAACCATTGGGCTGGTGATACGTCACTAGTCGGTGCGGGCGTGGGTTCGAATCCCACTCGTAATCAGATTTTTCTGATTACGTTTGATTTGGCCTTAGATCTTGGTGAGTTAGATTCAAGTTCAATTCATTAATTGAAATTCTATATTTTTTCAAATGAATTAGTTATGACGTCAATGAGGGCGTGTTCTGCAGATACATTTTTCCGAAATCCGTATTGGGTTGGACATAGAATGCAATGTTTGTCAAAGAACTTTGTCAAACGTTTATGAACTATTTTCTCAAGAATTTTCGATGCACTTGATAGAATCGAAATGGGCCTGTAATAGTTGAGCGTAGCTTTGTCTCCAGATTTATGCACTGAGGTAACTTTGGCTATCTTGCAGTTGTCTGGAAACACTCCATGAACTAGACTGAAATTAAAGAAGATTGAGAACCAATGCGATAAAGTAGTTGATGCTGCTTTAATAAAAAAGATGTGCAGATTGTCATGCCCCATGGCTTTATTTATGCACAGGTCTTTAATTATTGAGCTGATTTCGTGATGGGTGGTTGGTTCCAGAAAAATCGACGATACAATTCGATTGCTTAGAAAACGTTTAAACGAATTTACTCGTGTTGATGTTACTTTTTTGGCTAGACTGTTACCTATGGAGCAAAAATATTTATTAAATTCATCAACAATTGTTTGTGGTTCTTCTAATTTTTATTTGAAAGTAGTTGTAATAAAATTTGGCAATTTAGACTCAGAATTGTGTTTACATGGTAGTAAGTTTTTTAAAATTTTCCATGTGTTTCTGGCATCATTTTTGCACTTAGCAAATTCGTCAGCATAAAATTTCTTTTTAGAAATGGTTTTTAATTTCGTCAGTTTATTTGAGTAGGTTTTATAGAGTTTGATTTTTTCCTTGTCATGAGATAGGTAATGTGATTTTATCATTTTATTTTTGTTACGGATGGAAACTAGTATGCCCTTAGTAATCAATGGCTTGTTTTTTAATTTTTGATGTTTGCGAGAGTATTTTTTCACTGGTGCGTGTTGATCGACTGTTTTGTTAATGATTTCAATAAACTTGTTGTAGCTTGTATTAAAGTTATTTACATCTAACGCAGGTTCATTCTCGAAGTGCATCTCCAGCTGAGAGGCCAATTCTTCATTAAAATTTTCGCTACTAAATTTAGATTTGTCTCGATACAATCTGAGTTGCTGATTGTTATGTCTCTTTGTTAAAAGAAGCCCAACATTTCTCACTTTGCAAAAAATTGGAAAGTGATCAGAGATATCTGACCTTATCACACCTGCATGTAGGGAGTGATTGACATCATTTGTAAAAATATGGTCTATTATTGTTGCTGAAGAGTTTGTTACTCGAGTGGGGATGTTAATTAGTGATAATCCACCACTAGATGATAAGGAGTTAAGCAAGTCTGTAATCACAGTTGAATTATTTACGTTTGCAAAATCGATGTTTATATCTCCCAAAAAGTAATAAGTCTCTCTTTTACAGTTAAGATCGCTGAGATAATTTGTCAGCTCTTCTACAAATGCTCTGCAATTGGGTCGTGGATGCCGATACATAACGCCTATGTTTAGTTTTTTTGATTGAAGCTTGTTAAGAGTTAATTCTATAACCAGACTTTCGCAATCAGTTAGTTTCATTTGATTAGGTTTTAGGCGGAATTGGTACTTATCGCAAATATAAATGGCAACTCCTCCCGCATTTGTAGTAGAATTAAAATTTAAGAAACTGTACCCTGCTAACGAAACATTACTAGCTACTTCTTCTTTTATTTTTGTTTCTGTGATACATATGACATCTGGACGTGTATTGAGTGAAAGTAAAAAAATCGTGCAATGAGTCAAAGTTTTTATAGATGGATCGAATATTAATGTGCAGAAGAAGTAAAGAGTCATTATTAGTGTTCGCTTTACCACAGGAATCACCCAGGTCATCAATATTGTAATACTTACATGGGATCACATCAATTGCTACATCTTCATGCAAATCCTCACTAGTGTTTTTAAATCCTAATTGAAAGTCAAACAACCGAGTGGCTGCTTGACTTAAGTTCGAAACATCAGGAACATTTTCTGCTCCCATTTTAACCAATGTTTAGTTCCAATCTAATCACTAATCACTACTAATTACATGGGTTTTATCAGATTTTTGCTCTGGCCTTGAGAACAATCAGGGTCGACTAGATAACGAAGAGGTTCAAAGTTAATTTTGGTAAAATACACTTTAACTCCTGCTCTGAAGAGGTCATCAGCAGAAGTGACCATTATCCAGTTTCCTACTCCGGGATCCCTTCCATTTTCATCAGGAGGTAGTCCTTCTTTCATTGCTGACTTTTTGAAGCGAATTTTTCCATTGATCGTGTGGCACTGTACAAATTTATCTTCACCTTCATGTTTGATGAAGTGCAGTAATTTTGCTCTTAACGGTGTTAGATCCTCAGAAATGAATACGTTTTTGTACTGCTCAGTCTTTTTTAAGTTACCTTTGGCTTGCAAGAATTGGTTGCGTTTTTTATGCGATTGGAACCTCACAATGATTGGGCGCGGCTTATCTGGGCTAGCATTTATTCTCTTTCTTCCCAGTCGGTGGGCTCTCTGAATATCAAAATTCGTGAGTTCAATGTTGAGCGCATTAGCAACCTTAAGTACTTCGTTTTCACCGTCATCTCTGTTCGCTTCAGTTTCAGGGATGTTGTGAAACCGAAGGTTTTCCCGTCTTCCATACTGTTCGAGACTATCCACTTTGAAATTTGTGAGAGTTAAAGCTTGTTTAAGTCGTTCGTTTTCTGCTTTGACAACTGCAAGATTAGAGTTGCTTGCTTCTAATTTCTCCTTTAAACAGTGAATTTCATCCTTCAAGAGTTTTACCGTATCATAAATTTCGTTCAATTGACTTCTGTCATTCTCGTTAAAGTTTAAGCTTTCATTTTCTTTACTCCTTTGGACGAGGTTTTTTGCACCCGTACTTTTCCTATTGTTGCTGGGCATATTTATGACGTAAGAATTGAATTAAAAATGTCTGGAAGATGTTTTCAGTTTTGAGCTGATTAGCTTTTAACTATCTTCTTTATTTTTTAAAGATAAACTGGTTTCTTAATTGATTCAAAGCTTCTATTTGGGCAGTTTTTAATTAGTTTCTTTTTCTTAATCTGAATCCACAAAATTTATTTCACTTTGCTTCCTGTTGATTTAATTATTTTCAACTTTAGTTCACCTGCTGCAGAGCTAAAGATACTGCGTCCGCACGCTAAGCTGTCTTCAATTTTGCCTTTTTATCAGCTCTTACCTAAGCACAAATCCGAGTGTGGATCATTTGAGCATGGTTTGGGCTTTGCGGTAATGCCGCTTCAAATTAAGATGATATAATGCGTAAGTTTTGAGTTATAGTGAGAAACAGATTAAGTGGAAATAGACCTAGCGTCTTGAAATGGAGGAGCAAATTGCGAAGATGCATTGTTTAACCACCCTTACTAAGCAGCTTTTAATTTTGATGCGATAAAAAAACGATAGCTTCAGCATTATCGAAGCTAGTCATGCCAAGAAAAATTATGTTACATCGTTGCTAGGCTGTTTCACTATGCGCCTCTACCGGTAATTTAGTTCAGCATTCAAAGCCCACTCTTAGCATTTTGGACATGGAAACGCGCAACGAAAGTGGGCTAGAAAAGCCCACGAATTTTCAGCAAAGCCCGCGGGCCAAAAGCCCACGATTTTTGGACATAGAAACAGGCTAAAAAAGAACTAAATCTAAATTTGGCACAACAAATATTGAAATACTTGGACCAAAATACTGGACAAGTGTCCCAAGTAACCTGAAAAGTTACTTCTTACGAACATTTGCAAAACTGTACAAAGAACACATAATCACGCAGTACTAAATTCAAATTCCTGTTCTGCGAAAGGCAAAAATTTTAAATTTCCGATTCATTGCAGCTTCCTCAATAGGTGATTCCTATATATACCGAGTATGTGTGTTATTTGTTTATTTATTTTAGTTTTTTGTTTTTTTTATTTTAGTTTCTTTTGTGTGTATCTAGTCAAACAATTTGTTTTGAAGAAAAAATAAAGCCGCTGTAAATCTCAAAACTGGACGTTTCGACAACATAAATTCAGCTGTCATCATCAGCAGTGTATGCAAGGCAGTACAAAACTGTAAGAACTAGAATTTACAATTCTAACTACAAGTAATAGCATAACCCAGGCAACGGGTGAAAATAAGTATTATAATTATAACGTCATAAACCAAAAGCTAATAAAAAGACTGACGGAGTTAAATTAACAATTAAATAAGTAAAGAGGAGCGGATTTGGAGTCAACGTTAAGCAATGGCTCATTTTTTTGAATAAAAAGTGACTCAAGAATTAATAAGCGTGCAGAATCACCAGAGCTACTAAGAATGTTCGGTTTGGCAAAGTCCAGTTTATGGTCAGGATTGTCCATTAAATGTCGGTACACCTCGGATTTATCCGAACTGGAATGCTCCTTAAGTCTGTTAATAAGATTACGTCTAGTCTGTCCTATATAGCTAGAACCACAAGAACACGTTAATTTATATACAACCCCATATTTCATCAAGGTCTTTTGCTGATCTTTCAGACGAAAGTTATGTCCGATGTTCCAGGTGTTGTCGGTAATCCGTAGAATAACTCGGTTCCATGTATGCTTTTCCACTAAGGCGGACAGCTCTTTTTTGAGTTGCATTGACAAAAATGTAGTCACGTATCGCTCATATAAACCCATTAATTTCTGCTTAAATACAATACGGTTAGAGTTATTCAAATAATATCGGATTTGCTTATATATATATTCAAACTCGGTACGAACTTGAGAAACATTAAGTTTTTCGGGAAAGAAGGAATAGTTAAGTCCTTAATTAAGTAAATTTGTCTCAGCAGCCGAAAGGTTACGGCTCGACAGATTGACTACCACTTTAGGCTCATTATCCATAGCTAGACCCACGTCAATTCCCAAAGACTTAAGCTTGTGAGAAACTGACTTAAGGGCTCTGCGCTCATCACGTGATTTAGCTCTGTCAAGAAGCTTTTTAACATAATAAGTCGTAAGATAGCCTAAGTTACCGAACAACTTAAGTCTAAGAAAGCGATCTTCTTTCAATAGCTTCTGAAGGTTGGTCTTCTTGTGGTTCAATTCTTTTAAAAGAAGCTTGTTCCTAAATCTTTTCCACTAATCTGTCAAGAAACTTTTTAACATAATAAGTCGTAAGATAGCCTAAGTTACCGAACAACTTAAGTTTAAGAAAGCGATCTTCTTTCAATAGCTTCTGAAGGTTGGTCTTCTTGTGGTTCAATTCCTTTAAAAGAAGCTTGTTCCTAAATCTAACTATTCCTTCTTTCCCGAAAAACTTAATGTTTCTCAAGTTCGTACCGAGTTTGAATATATATAAGCAAATCCGATATTATTTGAATAACTCTAACCGTATTGTATTTAAGCAGAAATTAATGGGTTTATATGAACGATACGTGACTACATTTTTTTAACAAAAAGGCAGGCACCCATCATCATTATCGGAAATGCAGCGAAACGCTCTCCAGTCATTACGTGATGATTCTTCGATAGTGATCTCGAAACCCGACAAAGGAAACGGAGTAGTAATTATGAATAAGAGTGACTATCATGCTAAAATGCTTCATATTCTTGATGATAAGACTAAGTTCTCTCGTAGGCCTTGTTGCACTGTGCTTTATCTTGTCGTCTCGTGATACCTAACGAAGAACTATGTAAAAAATTGTCTGTCAATATAATTATGGTAGTAGATCGAAACTGGAGTGTCTTCCCGAGCAAGCAGGTGCCGTTTTTGAGATATAACCGTTTGAATATTGAAAAATTTTAGCGGATGAATACTGTTGCGCTTAAAGCGCATCACTGCTTTTTCGTCATTAGGTGTTGCCGTGTACAGTTTCTAAATGTTTTTTGCTCATTGTTCGATAACATTTTAAACTGAAGTAGAAAAAAATATCTAATATATTGATTTTTAAGTTAAATTGTAAGCTGAATTTAATTATTTTTGTGTACTTTTTAAATGAAGTGACAGCATCTAACTCACAAAAAATTAACTTCTGCAAGTTAAAATTTGGAAACATGCTCTCATCAGCTGTTTCGTCATAGTTACGCCAAACAGCTGATCAAGGTAAAACAACAAAATAGTGGAACTGGCAGTCTACAAGTGCTAGTGGCACGAACTTAGGTGGGTTTAGCTGCTGAAGTGTAGAGATAGATAAGATTAAAAAGTCGAAGCGGTATTATTATACCTTTTTAAAAGTCAGTTAGCCTAGCTTATCGAAATGACTTATAGGTTTACTTGCAGAAACGTCATATAACCTACGTATCTGTATACTCTGTTGCTGGATAGGTTTGTGAGGAAATGATGATAAAAAGTCAGGCTGCAGTTGCGTGCTTTTTGTGGTATTCCAGTATCTGGGTGCAATTCCTACGAACAGACTAGTTTTCCATACTGCTCAGATGGGCGAGTGATTAGAGCGTCCGCCTCAGGAGCTGTAGACTTGGGTTTGATTCCAGGTCGGGTCAAACCAATGACTATAAAAATGATATTCACAGCTTCCCTGCTTGACGTTCAGCATTATACGGACAGTGTGGAGAACAAGCCGGCAAGTTTACTTGTTGTGTCGTTTGGAAATGCACTTAGCGGGATTCCCCCATCTTGGTGTTGTTGACAGATGGCCGGCAACTCCTCAGCGAGCTCGTATAGCGCATTGATCGTTTTCTCGTGATAGGAGGATAAATATGCGATTAAATACAAAAACACTCTACCAATACTATTGGTGCTAATAGATCTCATTCAACTTGGCGCTTATCATTTTCATTTATCGGTGAGTAATAATTTAGAGAATCAATGGCCGTTAGCTCAGTTGTCAAGCGCACGCTCTCGGTGCGGGAGGTCTGGGGTTCGATTCCCGGACCAGTCAAATCGGCACAGTGTCGCCAACGGCTCGCCACCGCTGCGACGTTTCTTCGGAGCTGTGTAGCCCAGGCGCTAAGCCGCGGAGATGGGCTCCGCAACTCGTTACACGCTTCGGCGTAATACCGCGAGTATAATGAAGATTTGATTTTGATTTAAAGAAAATTTCCAGAAGATGATTCTCCCGAAAGAATTGAAAGTTTGTCCACACAAGCGTTGCAGTCATCAAGTTCATTCAACATCAATCAATCAATTTTCTGGACCCGCTTATCCTTGGGGGGTCGCGGGGGCAGCAGCTCAAGTTGGAGCCTCCAAGCATCTCGATCCTCTGCAACAAAGGATAGATGCTCTGCTGGGATGCCAAGGCGAGACCAACTAAGATCTTCTGCGTAATCTCGCCATCGAGTTCTGGGACGGCCTCTAGGCCTTCGACCAATTGGTGTTGAACAGAGCAGTTTTTTGGCTGTTCTTTCCTGGGACATTCGTGTCACATGTCCATACCAACGCAGTTGCGATCTTTCTAGTCGGAAAAGCAGCGATTCGATGTTTAGAGATTCACGAATATCTGCACTTTTAACCTTGTCCAACAAGGTCAAACCGCTAATTCTTCGCAAGAATCCCATTTCTGCTGCTTGAACTCGAGACCTCACTTTCTCATTCATGATCCAACACTCATGGCCATAAGTCAAAATAGGAACATAGACCGATCTGAAAATGGATAGCTTTGCCTTGGTGCAAAGCTCCCGTTTCGGTACCACAGATCGGTGGAGCTGGCGCATTACTGCACTTGCTTTTCCGATGCGGATATCCAATTCGCTATTTTGTCTGCCGTCACTTGTGAATGAGACGCCGAGGTACTTGAATTTCTCTGACTGTTTTAGTGGTACTCCATCAATTTGGAGAGAGCACTGCTTTGGTTGTCTGGACAGGCACATGGTTTCTGTTTTTGTTGAACTGATTTTCATTCCGGCAACAGAGCATGCATCCGAAAACCTGTCAAGAGCTTGCTGGAGACCATTTTGGGTAGAGTCGAGTAGCACAAGATCATCTGCAAATAACAGACGTTGTACAGTGCATTCACCAATCTTTACTCCGCCACAAGACTCACTTTTCTTAACTATTCTATCCATATAAATAAGGAACAGAATAGGTGAAAGAGAGCAGCCTTGCCGTAGTCCCACACTTACTCTGAAAGGTTTCGTCGTTGCACTGTTAACACGAACACAGATCTCGGAATGCATGTACAGCGACTTAATGGCAGTTAGTAACTGGCCATCAATGCCATACTGCAACAGCACCGCCCAAAGCTTGTCTCTAGGAATGCGATCATATGCTTTTTCAAGATCAACAAAACATGCATTGACCTCTTTTGCATATTCCCACGACTTCTCAAAGATTTGCTGCAAGGCAAAGATCTGATCCATTGTGCTTCGGCCAGGACGAAAGCCACACTGAGCATCCGTTAGTTTAGGCTCGACTATTTCACGGCATTTCTTTTCAAGGCATTTGGCATAGACCTTACCCGGGACACTGATGAGAGATACGCCCCTATAATTGGTGCATTTTCTCTTGTCTCCTTTCTTGTGGATAGGTATTATCACACTAGTTTGCCATTGCTTTGGTGCTTGCGCAGTACTACACGCCACCTTACAAACACGAGTCAGCCAACGAACACCATGTATGTTCATTGCTTTTAACATTTCAGGTCTGATATCATCCTCACCAGGTGCTTTTCCAGTTTTCAATGATTTGATCACTGCATTCACATCTGCTTCGGTTTTCTGAATATCTTCCCCAACCTGTTCTTCGTGAATTTGTATCGGTGTAGCATCAACTGGGTTTAAAATATCACTAAAGTACTCTCTCCACCGATTCAAAATAGCATCTTGATCTTTCAGAGCCACACCATTTGAATCTTCGATAAAGAGAGCGGCTCGAGATCTGTTTCCACGCAAACGGCGAATGGTCTGCCTGAACACTTTGTTTGCCGTTTTGAAATCATCGTCTAACCTTTCTCCAAATTCCTTCCAGGCTCTTTCCTTAGACAGTTTAACTTTTGTGGCTGCCATCTTACGTGCTTCAGAGTACTGCGAACGAAGTTCAAGTGATGACTTATTTGCAAGCCAGGCCTTATAGGGCACTTTTTTCGCATGAATAGCTTCTTTAAAACTTCTTAACTTCTTGGTTCCACCAAGGAGTTCTTTTCTCGCTACTCTTCGTCCCTCCAACACGCTTACGTCCACAACAGTTAGTAGCGGACGCAATGACTGCTGTTCGAAACAAACACCACTCAGTTTCAATGTCTGCACTAGAGGTAGGAAGTTCTTTGAACTTAGATGCAATGTTGTCTGCAAATGCAGCTCGTACCTCTTTGTCAGCCAATGATTCCCATTTGATTCGATAAGTTTCTCGTGGTCGAAAAGTCTTTCGTTTTTTCAAGGGTTTCAAAGCTTTCAAAGTGCAGACAACTAGGTGGTGATCAGTTGACAACCCAGCCCCTCTTTTAACACGGACATCAGACACGGTAGAAAACAAGTCCGCCGAAACGATACAAAAATCAATCAGGGAGCGTTGTCCCAGAGAGTCTCTGTACCAGGTGTACTTATGAATTCTTTTGTGCTGAAAAAATGTGTTCATTATGCACAGCCCATTGGTGGCACAGAACTGCAATAAACACCTTCCGTTCTTGTTAATGTCAGGGTCACCATGTTGCCCAATAACACCTTTCCAGGTTGCATTGTCGATGCCCACATGTGCATTGAAATCGCCCAAAAGGACAAGGGATTCTGCTGAAGTTGCTTTTCCCAATGCAACCTCAACTTCCTCCAGAAAGGCTTCGTACTGTGATTCTATGTTAGGTGCGTACACCTGCAATATACACAGAGATCGCTCCTGCAGCCTTAGCTTTAAAAGACAAACCCTTCCTCCCAGTGGTACCCAGTCAACGACACATTCAGCTATGTTGGGGCTCACAAGTAAGCCAACACCAGCTTGAGCAGACATTGCTGCATCAACACCTGAGTAGAAAATTTTCCACCCATCGTTCAACTCGACAGTTCCAGAACCCCGGCGCTTTGTTGATGAAATTCCCACAACATCAAGGCAATACTGTTGGGCTTCGCAAACAAGCTCCTGCTCTTTTCCTGTCAGTGACGAAACGTTCCAGTTCCCGATAGCTAGATCCCGGCAGTTTGGTCCAACTCGAGTACGTTTTCTGTGCGCTGCCCCCATTTGCCTCCCCAAACGCTTAGCGACTGCGTTGGTGGGTTTCCGGTGACGGTCAGCTTGTGGGGGAGACTGTAGCTTATTTTTCGAACGAGTCCCTCTGCCTAAAACTCGAACGCGGACCTTTTTATCCTGCGCGCCGTCCGATGCAGCATGAATATTGTTATTACAACTTTCCATTTAGCTACAGCATTGGATTGCTACTTGGTCTGTTTCTCTCCTTCGACCTTACCGCCATGGGTGACCCTGATGGAAGTGATTAAACACTACCGACGGCGTTGCTCTAAGGATCATTGAAAACTCAAACCTTTCCACCACGTTAAGGTGGCAATCCATAGGAGAGTATGTGAAAAAAAAAAAGAAATTAGTGACTTGACAGAGGCGATGATCTCTGCTTTTCCATCCACTTCAGGAAGATGTCTTTCAATATTTTGTAAGCAATTACGACATGTTCTGTGCTACGCAAGCCTCTGCTTTCCCTACTTCTGCTCTGTTGCAGCCATTTGGTGTCTACTTTATTACACTTTATTAGCTGTACCCGTAGATTAGATTGGGAAGGTCATTTAAATACTTTGGAGAAGATAACTCCTTGGCTGCTTGCCTACGATTGTGTGAATTATTCTCGCTACGTTCCTGTCTATTTGCATGAAATGCGTGAATTTGAAAAAGCACACCCATTTGCTCTTGAGCATTTACGTGCTGGTAAATTTGTAATTCAGTGACAAGAGCGATACGGATTTTTCGCAACAGCCGCAGATCAAGTGATTGAGCAGACTGTTAACAGAGACAATAAATTAGCTGGTGGATTAGTTGGAATTATAACGCGACCTAATGCTGTTGCTTAATCGATTCTTTCTCAGTCACAGCGATTAGCTATGACACAGTTGTGTCGAAAATACGCTGATCAAGATGCAGCAGATCGGTGTACAAAAGATCCTTGATCCTTCACGTCGTGCTCGAGACGCAGCTGGGGTCGATAGCGTTATTGATGTTGTTGAAGCTATGATTAATCCTTTTGATTACGAAAGATCTGAGTTAATCAGCATCTACTCAGGGAGTTGTTGCAACCCCTATTTGTCAAGAAGATTTCATGAAAGCTTATGAATGCGGAAAAGAAACAGAGCATCATTTTACTGCCCGGTTTATCTCTGATCCTAAAGAACTTCATCCCACCTTGAAAAAAATGAACTTGCACACATTTAAAACTGCTGTAAAACCTAAAAAGGATAAGAAAGGAAAGTATTCATCGAATAGAAAGCCGTTTACTCGACTCATCATACTGGTAAAACAAGATAGAGTCAAGCTTCAAACAGTGCATACTTATATTCTTGGACCAGTGTCTTATCCCCTGGAAAGTTCTGATGGTTTTCTAGCTAAAATGCCCGAATCTGTCATAGTTGATTTGGTCCAGAGCAATTGGCCCATAGAAGAAAAAACTATCGGCGCGATGCCGAATGGCGATGTTGTTATTGATGCAATGTGCTTGATTCACAGTTTTCATCGGTCTAGGCTTTCTAAAACATTTATGGAATTTGCTGCTTGCATTTTAACTCAAGTTACAAAAATGGGTCTTCGCTTTAATGCTTTCAGAGTTGATGTAGTATTTGACATTTATCCAGTTATTTCCATCAACGCTCTTGAACACGCCCGTCGTTTAGGCCATAACATCCAATAAGACTCATCACCTCTTCGCAGAATTATTAGCTCAGAGCATTATGTCTATGTAAAATTTATGTACACTCTGTTCAGAGAAAGTTTTTACTTGTGGGTGATATGACGTCATCAACTTATGACGTCAGTGTTTGGCACAAACGCAAATTATTGACTGAAAATGTCCCAATATATTTTTAAGTGTTTGCAGCAATTACTCGATACAATTATTTACTATCTTGTATGATTGCGCGTTAAGCTAGCGGTAAATGACTAATTGTTGTACGTCTATAGAAGAAAAAAAATACTCCATAAAACTAGTCAAAGTTTTGCAGATGTGTTAATATGTATACTTAGATTTTCCAAGCCAAACTTCAGCTTTTTAAACTTACTATATATGAAGTTATAAGGAACTGTATATACACCCTGTCTAGCAAAAATATATTTTTTGCAAAATCTTACTTGTGAGTTATGACGTCATCAACTTATGACGTCAGTATTTGAAATAGTTGCAAATTATTGACTAGAGATGTCTCCAAACTATTTTAAGGTGTTTGCATTACTAACACAAGAAGGTGGAAGCAATTACTCAATTGACTATCTATTTTCTGGTCTGGTTGCGGTTTAAGCTAATGGTTAATATGTAATCATTGTAGGTCAATAGCAAAAAAACTACTGAACAAAACTGGTCGAAATTTTGCAGATGTGGTAATATGTATATTTGGATTTTTCACACCAATTTTTAGCTTGTTAAACGTACTACAACCGAAATTACAAGGAACTGTATACACCCCATCCAGAAAAAATAATTGTTTTTACAAAATCTTTTACTTGTAGGTTATGACATCATCAGCTTATGACGTCACAGTTTAGCATGGACGTAGTCTGTCAACCAAAGATTACTTTGAAAGTGGTCTGATGCGTTTACATCAACCACAAAAAAATTTAGAGGCTTTTAAGTGTGTGGAATTTCTGCATCTTTGAAAGAGCTATTTTTGTCTTTATGACGTCATTATGACGTAACGGCACATGTTAGACACGGAAGACACGAGATTTAAAATCAGCATTTCTTAATCTTCAAATTTACGAAGTTTCATCTAGTTCTTCGGTGGGTATCACGAAATCCATTTTCTAGGCGTTTTTTGTGATAGCGTAACAAGGCCTATCGCATTAAGTCAGATAATAGTTTGTCTAATCTCAGCAGATTTCAAAGGTTCCTGCGACGCCTTAAATCTAAAAAGCTTCTTGAGGAAGATGACTACAGGCGTATCTATCCATCAGCAACCTCGTTACCGGCTATGTATGGCCTACCTAAAATACATAAGCCGACAGTTCCACTTAGACCCATTCTATCGGCAACCGGAAGTTACAATCAGGAATGCGCGAAGTGGCTCTCACGAAACCTCGGTTTTCTTCGAGAACATCCGACAAATCTCAAAGATTCATTTACCTTCGTCAATAACATGAAAGATAAGTTTTTACACAATAAGGTAATGGTTTCCTTTGATGTAATTAGCCTTTTTACTAACATACCGGTTGATTATACTATTGATTTAATATTGGATAAATTATTCGACAATGACACAGATTTCGTTCTTAAAGAAATAGATAAAAATAACATGAGGAAATTGTTAAAATGGACAGTTCAAGGAGGTGCCTTCTCATTCAATGGAGAACTTTTTGAGCAAACTGACGGTGTGGCTATGGGTGGCAGTTTATCTTGTCTTATGGCTGATGTCCTTATGAACCATCTAGTGGACAAAGCTCTGTCGAGAACGCTTTCAAATCATAAGCCATTAATTTTTTGCCGGTATGTGGATGATTGCTTTGCTGTTTTTGATAGCCTTGATTCCATTAAAATATTTTGTGACAGTTTGAATGAAGTACATCCTAGCATAAAGTTTACCACTGAAATTCAAAATAACAAATGTATTAATTTTTTGGATGTTTTAGTAGATAACAGTTCAACAACAGTTACAACCAGTACATTTCGCAAACCAACCAACACTGGGTTATATTCCAAATGGAGCAGCTTTGTACCATGCCGCTATAAATATAACTTGGTCAATTGTTTACTCGATCGTGCTTACAAGATCTGTAGTTCTTATGAAGGCATTTGTTCAGAGGTGGATAATATCAAGGTTATGCTTGATCGCAATGGCTATCCTGCTTATTTTTTAGATAGTTGTGTCAGGAGATTTTTTAATCATAAATATGACAAGATGTTGAGTCACCTTGAAAAACGTAAAAATTGTAGAACAGTTATTGCTCGGTTGCCCTTTTTAGGTGACATGTCAATGCAACTCAAAAAAGAGCTGTCCGCCTTAGTGGAAAAGCATACATGGAACCGAGTTATTCTACGGATTATCGACAACACCTGGAACATCGGACATAACTTTCGTCTGAAAGATCAGCAAAAGACCTTGATGAAATATGGGGTTGTATATAAATTAACGTGTTCTTGTGGTTCTAGCTATATAGGACAGACTAGACGTAATCTTATTAACAGACTTAAGGAGCATTCCAGTTCGGATAAATCCGAGGTGTACCGACATTTAATGGACAATCCTGACCATAAACTGGACTTTGCCAAGCCGAACATTCTTAGTAGCTCTGGTGATTCTGCACGCTTATTAATTCTTGAGTCACTTTTTATTCAAAAAAATGAGCCATTGCTTAACGTTGACTCCAAATCCGCTCCTCTTTACTTATTTAATTGTTAATTTAACTCCGTCAGTCTTTTTATTAGCTTTTGGTTTATGACGTTATAATTATAATACTTATTTTCACCCGTTGCCTGGGTTATGCTATTACTTGTAGTTAGAATTGTAAATTCTAGTTCTTACAGTTTTGTACTGCCTTGCATACACTGCTGATGATGACAGCTGAATTTATGTTGTCGAAACGTCCAGTTTTGAGATTTACAGCGGCTTTATTTTTCCTCCTTAAGCTATTTTCGTCCCATATTTATTGTATTCCGAATTTGTTTTGAGTTAAACCAAATTTCAAAGATGTTGCGAAGGTGGTGGTTGACTTGCATGACCTTATAGTCTTTTCACTAACACCTCGTCAAGTCAATGACTTCATTAATTTGTTTACGCATAAAATGTGATGGTGCTTGACGAATAAACTTGTTGTTGTTGTTGAAAATATGCAACTAAATAAAAAAAAAAAAAAAAAAATTTGTCCATACAGTAACCAACTTCGATGGCAACCTGACCTTTAACTCTTTGTGGTTCCGCTTGACTTCATTTTAGTATGCAAACGGTCTATTCAATTTTTAAAAAATCGCCGTAAAGTGGTTCTTATGCAGCAGAGCAGAACGGAGTGAACGACCGTTTGCACATACGTGAATGTGACGTAATAAACACAGCAAGAGGTGCCACCAGACAACACGGACTAGACCAGAGGTCCAATGTACAGTGAGGTTTCTTGCTGCTGCTCCAGTTTTACTCTAGAAACCTTGGCATGTTGGGTTAGACTTAAAGCTTTTATGGTTTGCACAATTTGTCAAAACAGTGTCTGATGGTTATGTGGTGCTGGTACCGGAAGGTTAGGGAAAAAAAGAAGCAGGCAACCGGTACTGTAGCTCAGTGGCTGTGTATAGGTATCATACCTAAAAATTTATGGATGCTTGTTGTTTTTAGATTTAGGTTACTGATACTGGTACCTGGTTACAGCAGACAGACCAGGAAGACTATTCTGAGAATGTGAAATCATACAGCTAATCAGTACACTGGTACACTTTAACTAGGCAGTAGGCCAAGGCTAGACCTATGTACCCTGCTACTGGTATGAACTGGGTTAGGGGGGTTGAGGCCAAGGGGGTTGGGGTTTGGGGGGGTTGGGTACCCCCCAACCCAACCCTCGACAACCCCTTGACCCCAACTCCCCAGACCCCAACCCCCCAGACTAATCCCTGACCTCAACCTCCCTAACCCCAACCCTACCAACTCCAACCCCCCCTATCCCAACCTAACACCGTTGTGTGGCAAATCTTCCACATCAGCACTGTTGCAAACGTTTGTCCAACGCTTGCGCTCAAATTCTTGGTCACATTTGTTGCGTGGTGAATCTTCCATGTGGCGAATCCTCTAGCAACCGTTGAAAACAGCACAAGAAACCACAAGGTATAGTTATTCCCTTAAATATTGCGCAGCTGGCAATTCCCCTAATGCGTAGGACCATCGATGTTTCCTGTCATATAGCCTCCATCTCAAAAATTATTGAGCAGGTACAAAAAGCACCCTATACTACACTCTCAGACCAAAATTCAATCGCCTACTCTATTTTAAACTAAGATTCTGCTCAATGTTACTTTCCTATACTTCATTAGCCTACCTGTATTTATTGCGCTTTCAAACTTTGAAATAGCTCATCGTAACTTTTCCATTTCTCCTAGCCTCGACGACTTACCAGGTCGACTAGCCTAACACATGGTTGGATTCGCAGGAACTTAGTGTGTTGTTTGGCAGCAAAAAAAAAAAAAAATTGGTCGCGCTTTACAAGTAAAGTGAGAGAAAATTTTCGCGCTCTACGGGAATTTTAGAATTGCATATTTCCATGTTGTAATGCTGAATTTTGAGAGTTAAAATTAAATTTTCAGGATGTAATGTGGAGTTTTTTCTTTGCATTCCATCAGTGTGTTTTAATTGCCATAAATCAAAGGAAAGACAGGTAAAAGGTAGGCTAAGTTAAGCTAAAAGCAGGAAAGGTTAAGAGACACTACTGTTATGGATTTGCTCTGAGGTGCTTTGTAACTTTTTGGAAGCAGAAACAATCAATGCAAAGCACTAAATCTTTGACGTAGCAACGATCAAAAGTTAAGGGCACTTCTAAAGCAACGAGTTTGTATTGCTATGATGGATTAACCATCCACAAAAGTAGGCTGCTATCCAAGCCCGCAACCAGAAGAAAACGCTTGGAGGGACAAAATTTTTTGTCAGTTGAGCAAGAAATTTTTAGGTAGGTACACATACCATTAACTGATTTTTTGAGGCAGGTCAAAATTTTTTCCGAGTTAGAGAGAGGCGGAGGGTTTCTGGCCTGAAACTATCATTGCTCCTACCAATTGAAAAAACATCCAAAAAGTTTCATAATCTCATGTGCATCAGTTGGGACTAATTTTCTTCTTTTGGTTTTGGCATTTTGAAAGATACTCAATCTCTTGTTAGTGTAGTAAGCTATCTGCAGCAGCAAGCTACAAGGAAACAGCTTCAAAAAAATGTCTAAAATGCTTGTAGTGAGGGTGATATCTGGATGAATTGCGCAAGGTGTGTCTTGACTAATATTCAATTTTGGCTGAAACCCAGGTGGCACATTGGTCCATAGTACTGTGTTCGTAGTAGAAAGTGAATCACCACTATTGCTGTTGCTCTCTACATCATCACTGTCTTCGTTTACTAAATCTTGTTTACTATCTGAAGACAATTCACTCATCAGAATCAGAATCTTTCGGTTGTGGTTGTTCTGGCAGGTACTCTGAGCAAGATTCTGAAAAATCTGATTCTTCTGCTTCAGGTAGATCTGATATTGCGTCACTAATTTCATGTGCGCTATAACGTCTTGTCATATTGGTAATTCTACAGATAACCTAAAAAATATATAAGTGAGCTGCAAGACTAACTCTGTGTGGAGGCCTGTAGGTACAAACAGTTACCACTATGCTCACTATGTTAGATCTGTTGGTACACATGTGTACCAGTTATACTGATAGTAAATACAGCCTTTCCAATTCGATCTAATGCTAGCCAATATAACTGTAATCTAACTTCTAAAACACTTACAAGTCTTTTTAAACTAATGCTAGCCAATGTAACTGCAATACAGCATTGCAAAACACCTGCAAGACTGTGATCTGTCTTAACACCCCACAGAAAATGAAGCTAAAGGCGCTAAAATAGGTCATGTGATAGCTAAATCTAATGACGCAAAGCGAAAAAAGCATGCGCAGTTCCTGAAAAGTCGGAAAACGTCAAAATAAAGGCATTTATGGTACAATAATGGCCTCTCAGACCGGAGCATCATGTCGGTGGTACACATATGTACTGTTAGTCTCGAAAGGGTTAATGCATTTGAATTATAGGTTAATCAGATGTTGACAAAGTGCACTAGAAGCTACCCTCAAACCAAGAGAAATAGCCATCCTTGGGCCAAAAGAAATTTGCGAAATGCTGTCCAACAGCCCAACAGAAGTTTGACAGTCAACCTCGTGTTTTTATTCATTTGATTTGGAAAAACGTTGTTTATGAGCATTAGCAAATTAAAGACTGCTCAAACTGATTGGCCATGCCAGCTGAATATTGATTATTATAAACAAATTTGCATCGATTTTTTTTGCTGTCTTCACACAAGTCTGTAAAACTGAAGGCCTCTTGAGAACGAGAAGTGGAAACAGTGAATTAGTTACATTATTTGGGAGATAAATTGAAAACTAGCAGAGAATGTGAGGCTGTAGTTACAGCAAGAATGAGAATTGCATGGATTAAATTCAGAGAATGTGAGTTATTGCTTGGAAAAAGATTTTTGTTTAAAATCAAAGCGAGAGTTTTTTAGAGTTGTGTTCGGTCTGCAATGTTGTGTGACTGTGAAACGTGGTGTTTGAGAGAATAAGAAATGAGTATTTTGAAACGAACAGAAAGAGCAATGGTGAGAGCAATGTGTGGTGCCTAACTAGCTGACAAGAAAAATACAAAAGATATGATGGATATGTTGGAATTGAATCAAACCATAGATGAAACGGCCAAAGCAAGTGGAGTGAGATGGTTGGAACATGTTTTGAGAAAAGTGGATGGTGATGTAGTAAGGAATGCTTTAGAATTTAATGCTGAGGGACCAAGAAAAACAGGATGATCGAAAAGAATGTGGAAAAAGCAAAAAAAAAGAGCGCTTGAAGGCTAGCCTGAATTTGAAGGATAACCAGTATAACCACAATAGAACTAAATGGAGAGAGAGAAGAGAGTGCGTGAAATTTCCAAAAGGTCAATCCGGCCACCTCCATTAAATGGGGACAACACTGGATAATGGCATCATCATCATGTACGAAATGTTCACTGGAATTGCAAGAGCTTAACCCTTTGCGAAAGCCTTTTTGTTTTAACTAACAACATACCGGTATGACTTTTAATTCAGCGAAACAAACAGGTTGAAAGGGTGTTTTTTTTTAGGAAACTAGTATATACCCTATTTTTTATGTTTTATCCTACGTTGTTTGTTTGGCTGCTGACAGAAGGACCCCTGATCTCTTGTTGTGTTGGTTGGATGGTAAGCAGTACTGTCTCATTATTAAAAAGACTTACTCAGTTTTTCCAGATTTATTTTTATCGTTCTCCTCGTGCTTTTGACTCACTGTTCTGATATACTCTTGTATATCTTCAATCTCTTTACCTTGTTTGTGTTTCTAAGAATTAGTTTGAAAACAGTCGATTTTATTCAGTGATGCCTCCAATATTAAGTCGATTTCTTGCTTCTTTTTTGGATGAAAAGCTTATGCAAATAATCTCACTGCTTTTTTCATTGTTCACACCGGAGGGTCGCCCCATATTTATATGTGACGTCAAACACAGAATAATGTATAATGAGCAAAATGTTTAATTTCCTTATTTTCTTCTCACTGTCCTGTCACGACAGAAGTGATGGTCTTGTCTAAAAATCATGAGCATGAGATACTTTGTCAATATGATACCTTGTTTAAACGATTGTCTTGATTAATGCTGCCATTTGACATATGCCAAATCAGAAATCCAAGAGACTGTAATCCACGGTTTGAGATGGAAAACCACTGTTGTAAATGTTATTTTTTCTTTGTTGGTGTTTTGTTGGAGTAATTGGTTACTGTTGTCTTGTGATTAGTGATTACTGCCATATTCTGGCAGGGACAATGCAACACAAAACACTGCAGTCTCTTTGTCTCCAGTTGCATTTTCCTTCATGCGTTTCAATCCTTGAACATGATTATTATGTTTGACTAGTGTATTGTCAATATATTTGCATATTAACACTTATGTGCTATTTTTAAATCAAATTTAGCTCTGATTGCTTTCTAGTGTTATTCTCCTGTCGTTGAGAGAGCTGATGTAGATATTTGATGGGAATTCTGCTTAGTCTTGTTATTATGATTTTTGAGTGAATTCTTTCATTTGTTGTTAGTGGCGAAAACCTGCTAACCATGATCAATAATCGCATTGAAGAATGTGACAAGAAATCTTGGGTGGAAGTTAAACTTGTGACCTCATTATCACAGTCATCATAAGGAATTAATGCTGTCACTTCAAGATATTGTGCCGCACAGGCAAACTTCTGCACCATAGTTAAATGAAACAATTGTGACTTCATCATTCTTTTTAATTGTTACTCTGTTGTTACAGACTACTAGGTATTTTAAAATTCCTCTTGATTTTCAAGATGAACTTTTCAAGATCTCCTCTTACACCAGAAGCTAGAGCCAGGTTAGTAGTAAGCAATCCTCAGTAATGAAATTTGAATAATCATCACATTGATGTTGCAGAGATGCTCAGTCAAAGTTCATGGAAGAAGCAGTTCAAAAAGTTGAAAAATATTTTGGTCGAATTTGCAACGAGATGGGAAGTGTCACAAGAAAAACTGGTCGTCTTCGTGATAAATATGACAAATTAGCGAGGGTAATCAACTCATTTTAATCTAGTTTGCAATTAATACCACTTGAAATATCTTTTCCATTAAGATGTAAGATCTTGTATGTACTTCAATTTTAGGTTGGGATATGAGAGTTTGACTGCATTAATTTAAAGGTAAAAAACTATTTAACTTTATAGAATTTAGGTTGTACGTTAGAAGGTAGCTCATCATTTTCTTGAATGGAAATTAGGCCTATGTTATATACCTGCGCTTGTAAACTTTCAAAAATTTGCGATTTTTCTTACTAATTTTATGAATTCAACAAAGCGAATTATAGAACAAGCTATCCTAATACATTGATGCAATGGTAGAAGAAGGTTGCTTGCTGCTGAGAGAGAGTGCTTTAATAATGTGTGGAGGTGTTCAAACCAGTTGAGATTGACAGTTCGCAATCAATGTTGAAGCAATGCAGGTGCATTTTCTATGATAGCACAGCCATTTCTAGCATCTTTTAAAGGACTTTTTTCAGTTTGAGTGAAGGCTAGATTTATACACTTTTAACAGGATGCAGTTTCATTTGGAAATACAGATATTATTTTGATTTTGTAGCCTGGAATGAGCTCGCTTTATGGGTATTTTTTAAAGTGCAGTTTCTTGTCTTATCTTCCTTTTCTCAGATCTTTATTTCAGTTGCACTTTCATGTTTCTTACTCAAAATTATTTGCTGGAAAACTTCAACTTGCTTAAGAAGAACTTCCTTTAACCAGTGTTGCTGCCATTCGAAGCTGCACTCAGTTTTAGTTTGTGGTTGTTTTGTATTAACAACATAGTACACATAAATAATTTGAAGAGGAAAATAAATGCAGTTAATCACTCAAAGTAAATAAATTAACACAAATAATAATAACCTTAATGACAACATAACATAAAGAAATTGATTATGACTAAGTTGCAAAAACCAATATGATTAGTGTCAGGTGCGCATTGAATGATTGAACATATTTAAAGACGATATGAATAAGTAATTAAGTGAAGTAGAGAAGTAATAATAGTGCGTGAGTTTTTGACACAAACGGTTAGTCACGAGACAGTTAGTCACTAGGTGCCAGCTCTATTTTTATATGTTTGTGAGAATTGCTCAAAATGTCAAGAAATTGCAGTAATAATCATACATGCTAACACAAACCATTGCGTCCAAATTCTTGCTAAGTGTTCCATTGCATCCCAGTTCGAGTGTTATCACAAATATCACAGATTCTGTGTGAAGAAATCAACTCTCCACAATTAGTCTTTGTTGTCGTTAATCACAAAACGACACTGTAAGTCGTAGTTAGTTAGATTGTAGAGCGAATGCTTGAGACTACAGATGACATGGTATTGAGGAATAGATTGGAAAATACCCTAGAACATACTAGGCAGCGTTAAATTTTGATAGCCAGGTTTGAAGGCGGGGTATGGTCTAGAAAAATTATTTATCAAAAAATCAACAAAATTATTCTGAACTCTTTGGAAAAAAAACGAACTTCCAACGCTGTCTAGTTTGGTAGAAATCTGTAAAAAATGAAAAAAATTTGAAAATCCACTGCTCGATTTTGATTGGCTATCGTTTTTATGACGTACCGTTGGGATTTGATTGAGACGCGTTTCAATGTGCAGCAGCTGCGGTAGTCTAGTTCACCTTCGTTAGTCAAATCGTAAAAGCGAAGGAAACGCAATAAACTAAGTAATGAAATAATTTTCTTTCGATGATAGGTTCCGAAAGTTTATTAGATGGCTGGTGTAGTAAGAAAATAACTGTTGGTGCTAGTATCTAGGCTACAGTGGTGAACAGCTGAGTGAAATTACCAGTAGTATGTCCGGTGGTTCGATTCTTAACTAGGCATGCGCAGTGGTTCATTTCCTAACTAGGCTGAAAACCAGTTGACTGTTGAAAGACAGCACCGGTCTGCCAATTAGGCTATGCAATTTTTGCTGTTTTTTTAATGTTTATTGTAGGTAATGCTGTGATTAAGTACCGGTAACTGACACTGATTATCCAGAGCCTTCCTGCTTGACATTCAACATGATAATGGCAGGGATTGCGCAAAGCTTTATCTTGATGTGATATCGATACACATTTCCAGCGGTTACCTGGCTGCGTCAGTGCATAGCAATGTTTCTAGGACTGCATCAGTCTGTCAGTTGCAGATGATGTCGGAAACTGTGTTGCTGTGGTTTGCACGGAACTACAACTTTTTCCAGTAGTCTAGTATAGTAGTAAACCAATATTTCATTAAGCTTAGACCAGTCAACCTGCTAGGCTTTCTGCTTAGAGCAACTGCTGAGATTTTGGAGCTTTTGAAATTTATCCACATCGTTTTTTCACAGTGAGCTCGAATTTTGAGTTATAAAAAACCGTTAGTCTAAGCCTATTGCATAACGTTAACTTTTTAGTTAAAATTCTCATTTGGTTGTCCTGCTCCAAATTGCTAGAAATATAAGGAATTTATTTCCATCAGCTGCCATTGCTGAAAGCTTGGCTTGCTAAACTGAAGTCAAGAATCCCCCATTATCTGTTTGCTCAAAAGTCTGCAGTGATCACTTCCTACCAGACTGTAACGTTCAAAAATTGAGATGTACGAAGTGAGCTAACATATTTCAAACAAAAATATCTATGAAAAAGTGATCATGCAGTGCCCACAATCTTCAACTTTAGTGGCTACAGTACAGTCACTGGTGTTCTCATTGCTTCAACTATGCATTCAATAAATTAATTAAGTCGAGGTCGCCTTGCAAGAAGAAAAAGAGTCGAAGCTACAGAAAGACATAAAACATGCTGTGTGTTTACTATCGCATCGCACGATTTAATCTGTTGTGTTGTCGCTGCATGCTTCCTCATTTTTAGCACTGCTATTTTATGTGTTCATGCTGTTCATTATTTCGTGGTTAACAAGTCACCAAGTCGCAATAATACTTCTTATACTTGATTGAGGTAGAGTATTAAATGTTAAATAGCATCATATACTAAAAACTGCACAGGCGCAAAAAAACTGCATAACATTCATACAATACTTCACAGAAACACCTTCGCTGATTATTTATTTTCGATACCGGTACTTCTTGATCCAAGCAGAGTTTTTTAAAACTTGCAACAGTTGTCACCATAAAGATTTCCCTAATTTTAAGCAAAGAGCTGGATTGCATTTGCAGCAAACAAACACGCTCTTTAACAGTACCACTAGAGTACCAATTCAAGCTCTCAATGTGACTGAGTTGAAAATCATGTATACCGATATACCGTATTTATTCAATTATAACGCGCACTCGTGTATAACGCGCACCCTTAAATTTTGAATGAAAATTGGTATAAAATTCTTTTTATATTTTTTCTCTACTAGCTACTGGTAAGCACATAAGGTAACAACTCACAGCATGAACAAAAATTTATTAAAAGCATACAGTAATTCAAAACCCTTCAAAATCGGATTCAGTCTCTGATTCATCAAACAACTGTTCGATTTCTGTTTGGGTTATGTCTAAATCAGTGTCCCAATCGGCGGGAACATCACTTTCAACCTCTTCTTCTAACCCCGATTTGGAATCCCACAACAGGTCGTTTTCTGTACCATCCATTCTATTGCTAATGCCCGTCTTTAAAAAACTTTGCGAGCGCACGCACGTTTCAGATGTTAAAAACCACATTTTCAATACCGCATTTCTCAGACCTCGTGTATAACGCGCAGCATTGATTTTTGCCTAAAAATCAGTTCAAAATTTTGCACGTTATAATCGAATAAATACAGTAAATCATCTTTCTCATCATAATTGTGTGAAACATCATTATCACCAGAATCACTTTCATCTGCTGAGTAATTGCAAGGTTGAAATAGAAACCCTTGAATGCGTTTTTTACTCATCATTTACATACTGCCAGACTGTAACATGTAACAGCATACTGCAAGAAAATATATAATATGTACGTAACATTTTTTTTCACCATTAAAATTGCAACTTACTCTTCAGCAGGCATCAACTACTGACTGGACATGAGAACAGTGTAATTAATCAAAATAATCTTCATTATAGCCTACTTGCGGTATTACGCCGAAGCGTGTAACGAGTTGCGGGGCTTAGCGCCTGGGCAACACAGCTCCAAAGAAATGTAGCAGTGGCGAGTCGTTGGCGACACTGTGCCAATTTGATTGACTCGGGATTTGAACCCCAGACCTCCCACACCGATGGCGTGTTGGCTAGGCCACTGATCAAACGGCCGGTAGGAAAATAATTTTTTTTTACGCAAATTGGGCATAGCACAGAACCCGTAACTGCCATAGTATGGTATGTATAGGACGTACTGCACAGTGTTCATACTAGGCTAATATAATGAGCAGTGTAGATATGGAGTAGCAGGCAAAGTGTGGTAAAGGTTGCAGCCTAGGTAAATTTTTTACAGATTTCTACCAAACTAGACAGCGTTGGAAGTTCGTTTTTTTTCCAAAGAGTTCAGAATAATTTTGTTGATTTTTTGATAAATAATTTTTCTAGACCATACCCCGCCTTTAAGTTGTTAAGGGATTTGATCTATTGGTATTATTTGTGCAAATGATTAGCGCATTTGATTTAATTTGTACAGGCTTGAAAATTTTTTCATGCCCTGGACTCCGACTAAACATTGCTGGATATGTATCAAAAACTTATTTAATTTGCCTTTAACTGTACAATGTGTATCATTTGTGTCTGCTTTAATTGAACTCCACTTGCATAGACCTACTATTTCAGACTTGCCTTGAATATGCTAGTGTTGAACAGGGATCACTCACTAAGCATCTGACTACTTTTGCTGAACAAATTTCTAATATTCAGGATTACCGACAAGCAGAGGTAAGGTACTGGAATGAATGAGGCAGGACTATTCGACGTCACCGATTTGACGTGAGATGATTCGGCGTGATCGATTTGTCGTTGGGATGACTCAATGTTGGGTCGTTTGGATGTTGAGACGATCCAGCGTGAAAAGTTGTGATTTGTGAGAGGATGTAATTATCACGCTTCCTGCTGGAATGTGCGAAAAGACGTAATTATCACATTTTAGAAGTGCTAAAAGTAAACAATAAACGACTTTAAAAGTAAACGATAATTGAAATGGGGTGAAAGCGACAAAAAAGGTTAACAGCCTTCGCTTCAAAGGCAAGTGAAGTGAAAAATTATGTCTGAAGTAAAAATGCCAAAAAATGATATGCTTCATTTCTGGCTATAAAATTTTTGAAATCAACTTAGCTGAGGAGAAAACTGTTTGAAGTTTGACTACAATAACGTCATCGTGGTGTTGTTTCATAATTTATGTTGAAAATTTTATTGCTATTTCAAAACAAATTAGCAACTAATAAAATTAGGCATTAAGTCTGACGTCGCCATCAATGGAAATCGAACTGAGCTATGCAGTGATTAGTAGGGGGGATAAAAGTCATTAAAGTTGTATTTTTTTTTGGTAGCGCAAAAACTTATGAAACTGATAATCGCGAAAAAATACGAGGTTTATTTAAGGAGTTATAAAGGTTTATTTAATGTTTATTTAATACGAGGTTTATTTAAGGAGTTATAAAATCATAAAAAGTTTCATTTTCTTTATTTGGTCATAAAATACGACCATTGATTTTTGTAATGAAATACTAATAATTAAACCTTGTACCACCCCAGACACAGTTCCTGTAACTTGATAATTTTTGATGAAAGGGGAAATGAGAATTATCAAGTTTTTATATCAACTTTCACAAAGAATTTGAAGCGACTTTTTTATGATTAGTTTAGAAAAAAATTATGCAAAAACCATTGTAGAGATGAGTTGCTAGACCAGATATTGATCCAGCATTGTATGCAGAGTTGTTAACATACCAGCTGCATCAGCATCTGTAGAATGGTCATTTTTGATGTTGAATCCCGTAATTCATGATAGGGATCGACCGGGACCCTGGCCCTTGCCTCGGTGGGGGATGCCACTTTTTGCCCCAGTCTGGCCCCGGCCAGGGGGTCATAAAAATGGCCAGGGTTGAATTTCAAATATATTTACTGTATATTTCGGCGTATGAGATGACCTTTAAAGTGCAAAAACCCACCCTTAAAAATTGGGGTGATCTCCTACAACAAATACAAAAGTCGTATTTCAATATTTACATGAAAATTTTTTTTATATTTTATATGAAAAATGCATTGCTGCGTAAAAATAAAGAACGTGCATGGTTGAGGCGTTTTTGAGGTTCGTCTTGCACTAATGAAAAGCGTGTACAGTTACGAAAGCATTACGTAACACCATTGACGGCATTTGCATGAGGAGTGAGGTGCAAGTAGCCTGCTTAGCTATGTATTCTAGACACAATATAAAGCTTTGTGTAAACCCTGGCACCGGTCGGGGCAGGCGCAATTGCCCGGCCAAAATTGTTGCCCCGGTCGTTCCCTAAATCAAGAAAACCGAAATTTTGCTGATGCATATGTCGCATTTTATTATAAAATTGTACATTTGAATATCTTGCTTGCACGTTTGAATTTTTTTTACTGTGTTTCAAGTGAATTCTTCGTTCTTTTAAGAATGTTCTTGTTCAAAATGCGTGTTTTGACGTAGGCTACATATGAGATGTTAATTACGGAAAACAGCATAAATTTGCTGTTCTAAAAATAAAGTCATATGTTTCAAAAAATGATAAAAATTCCCTTACTGATTAGTGATTATTTAAAAACATTTAAACCAATTATTTAAAAATGTCGAGCGTGCTTCATTTTTTGGGAATTTCTAAAAATTGTGGTTATAGCTGAACTTGACCTTTACGCAGGTGTATTTTTAGTCAACATAAATTTCTTGTGTTTATTTAATCTTTTTTACGTTCAGTTAATACACATTTTTTGCTGCATATTGATCAAAAAATGAAAATCAAAGTGCAGTCGTAGCACTTAGTAATTTCTTGTTAAATGCGCAATTGTATTTTATGTTATATAATGAAATCAAATGAAAGAAGTTGTAAAACAGTTTTCTTTTCTTTAAAACATCTTGCAAAACTTTTATAAAGTCGTTTATTGCTTATTTTTAGCATTTCTCAAGCGTGGTGATTACGTATTTTCGCATATTCTAGCGCGAAACGTAATAATTACGTCTGCTCACAAATCACACCTATCCATACTGAATCGTCTCAATGCTGAATTGTCTCATCGTTAAAACGCCCCAACGTCTGGTTGTCCCAACAACAAATTGGTCACGACAAATCATCTCACGTCGAATCAATCACCTTGAATAGTCGCATACTGGGAATGAAAGAGCATAGTTCTTGTTATAATTGATGCAACGTTTGCTCATGCTTTTTTCTCTCTGCTGCTTTAATTTAATTACAAGCTTGTGATTTTTGTTTATCAATGCTCATTCTTGATAGATTGTGGCGCAAAGTTTAGAGATTGCGAGGTAAAACCTTCTCTAGACTTTAACTTTTAGATTGCAATTACTTCACCTTGCTTAGAATGCTTGTGTTTTTATGTGTGTTGATGTATGTGCCTTTAACATATGTATTGATTGAAGAATCAATATACATTGAATTTGATGAATGGTTTAAACCCATGGTTCTCAACCTATGGGTTGCGACTTATGGTTGGGTCACTTGAAAATTCTTTTGCGTAGCTTGTTTTTTCGCAAACATCTAGGAAGAGTGAAACTTGTAGAATGCAATAGTAAAATAAACGCAACGCCGATTCATAGTAAACAACCTTTGCTGCATTTCTGTAAACGAAAAACTCTCGCAGTAAAATTTTGGGCTTCTGGAGATGCAAAGTTGTAGCATGCTTCGAATGGTCAAAATAGTAGATGATGTATTGTAGCACATTGGTTGACATAGAACTCCAGCAGTTAAGAAACTTTTTGTTCGTGGAGACTGGAAATCAAAGGCCATATATGTCGGAATACATCAGGGCATGATTGGTAACGATAATGAAAGCTAAATGGCAAATAGTTTGAGTTCGGTTTCAGCAATTTTTACGTTTTGAGCTTGAATAATCTTTGTCGTGCAAGCTCAAAGCTTCTTTGTTCTCTAATTTTAAAATTTGAAGTGGCCAAACGATTGTACAGTGAAACTTTTTTAAAACTATGCTTTGCGGAATTGGATGGTAAATCGAAATGTGTAATATGTCTAAAAGTTTTCTCTGCAGAATCAATGAAGAAAAGCAAGTTGAAACGCCATTTAAAGACAAATCATCCATATTATGTAGACAAGCATGTTGAATTTTTTGAACAGAAGTTAAACTCAATTAAAGGACAGAGAAGTATGATAAAATTTGTGACTGGACACAAATGAGCTGTCTACTCTTCATACATTGCATCCTACCAAATTGCAAAGCAGAAAAAAGGTCATACTATTGGTAAGGATTTGTTAATTCTGGTTATAAAAGAAGTTGTAAAACAATGATTGGTGAGAAAGAAAGTAAGAAACTGAATGCAATTTCCTTGTCAAACAGCACAGTGAAAAGACGCATAACGGACACGTCTGATGATGTTCTTGAGCAAATTCTAACTCATGTGAAAGAGTCTCCATTTTACCCCATTTAGTTGGATGAATTGACAGATATCGCAGGTCTGCCCCAGCTTTCAGTCTTTATTCGCTATATCAACAATGCTTCTGTCTCAGAAGATTTGTTATTTTGCAAAGCATTCAAATCGCACACAAGAGGCGAAGATATTTTTCAATGCTTGAATGATTTTTTCACACAATACTTCATCCCTTGGGAGAAGTTTGCTAGAATTTGTACAGATGGTGCAGCAGCTTGTAATGGTTTAAGTCTGGAGTTGTAACACGAATCTAAAACAAAGGACCAAATGCTGAGGGGACACATTGTTTTCTCCACAAAAAGGGTCTTTGGGCAAAAAAATGTCACAAGAACTGCATGAAGTACTAAATTCTTTTGTAAAATGTGTGAACTGGATTAAAGCAAGGCCATTAAATCATCGTATATTTTTTGCCTGAGCTCTGACATGGATGTTAATCACCAAGCATTGCTTTTGCACTCCAAAGTACAGTGGTTATCACGGAGTTGTGTCCTGAAGCATGTTTGTGATGTGCGAGATGAATTGTTATCTTTTTGAGACAACCGCATTTTGTGGCATTGGCTGAAATGTTTAGTTGAGAAGATTTCAACGCAAAGATTGCTTGTCTCGCCTATATATTTGACTGTCGGAGTTAGTCAATGTGAGGTGCTGGTTTTATAGTAATTGGCCTTGCTGCTACAGTTGCTGCTTGCTACAAAAAACTATTTTTTTGGGAAAGCTACGCAGCTTGAGGTCAGTGCGATATGTTTCTTGAACTGACAAAGTATATTTCCGGCAGCAAAGTTGGTATGAAGCAAATAGTAATTGGACACCTTGAGCAGCTTGCCCAAAAGTTTATAGACTATTATGGTGAGGATTTGTTGCCTACTAATGAAAACGATTGGATGATTGATCTATTTGCTGGGACGGATTTGCCTCAACTTCCACTTCTTGTTGCTGAAGAACTTATGGACATAACGACAGAACCACGAAATCGCCTTTCCTTTGCGTCCTTTAAAGAAAAGCACCCAAAAGGTTTTGAAAATATCCAGAGATGGGCACAGCGGCGCTGTTGAGCAGCGCCGCTACCAGCGTCGCTGTTTTTTCAGCAGCGATAGTGGAAGCGCTGCTGTTTTTTTCTACCAACAACAAAAAGCGGCAGCGCAACTTTTTTTGAGGCGTGGTAGCGACCAGCGCAGCAGCGCTTCTGTGAAGAAAATTGACTTGTCGTTGCCGCTACTGCAAAAAAAAAAAGATGTTGAAGACAGTGTATTATGCAGCCATTTAATAATAAAACTGCAACTTAAATGTAGACTTGCTCAGCTTGACATTAATACATGAAACAAATAAATAAAAACTTAAAGCCAAGTGACAGTGTGAGATCGCAAACTATGTTCCATTAATTCATTACAACCATTTTCATGGCCAGACACTAATCCTGATTGGCAGTTGCTGCTTCATAAAGACAGCTTAATCTCGCCATCGGAAATCAAACATTTCAGTAATGCCCCCCGCTGGTTTGACTTCTCACTTCTTTGATTCGAGTATTTTGAATCGTTTTCCCTCACTAACACTACAACTACGACCCGTTCAGGAGGAAAAAGCGAAAAAATTGTCTGTTCGATGAGACAGTTAATGTAAAAAAATCACTGATCAGTCTTTGCGGTGGTAGACTAAAAATGATATACCGCAACAAAAATACGAAACTCAAGTTAGTTCAAAAATTTTGAACAAATTCAGAACCACAAATGGTTGTTGATTTTATGTCAAAATTGGTTAAGACAGTATGGCATAACAACAAGTAGGCCAAGTAAAGTTAAGTCTCATAGATAATGATTATTCAAAGTGATTCATAACAAATCAGTGGCATAGCCTGGAAAAAATTTCAAGGGGGCGCAAATTGATTTTGCTTTGTATACTTACCCCCGATTGTGTGTTTTAAAGTATCCAATGATAGTCATTTTGATTTGGGTTAAAATATTCTCAGTACTGTAGACTGCATCATTTTTATGATGCGAGAATTTGCCTTGAGCATGTTAAATATAATCATATCGAAAGAAATAGCAAAAGTAAATTGACTCTTTGTTTCTCTTGCTCCCCCCCCAACTTGGCCCCTGATCAGATTTCTGTGAATATGCGTCTATTATCACCAGTATTTGTTTTTCATGAAAATATCATTGACTGAGATGGAGGAAATTCACTTTTATGTCAATTGTTAATTTAGTTTTTACGAAAACTTTTGCAGTTTTATAATTTTAAAGTAGCAGCAGCGCTCGCTGTTGTTGCATGCAGTAGCGGCAGCGAAAGCGCCGCTACTTCTTTAATTCAAGTAGCGATGGTGGCAGCGCCGCTGCTTTTTTCGTCAAATAGCGACAGCGGCGCTACTATTTAAGTAGTGGATGCCCAGCTCTGCAAATATCCATTTTTGGATTTCCGTGTATTAAAAGTGTGTCCAACAGTTTTAAGGTTTGTTTCAAAAAAAATGATTCCTCTTGTGACAACTTGGCTTTGTGAGGCTGAATTTAGTGCTATGTGCACATTGAAAACCAAGCATTGAAATCGGTTGGAAGTTGAAGCTGACATGCGATTGTGTTTAAGTAAAGTATCGCCACGATTTCAAAAGCTCGCTGACAGAAAGCAAGCTCAAATTTCTCATTAGTGTGATTTCGGAAATATGTTCTGTGCGAAGTAGTTTGTACTATTTTGAATACAGTTCTGTCACCATAATTTATTTTCTGCTAGCTTTTAATTCAACTATGCATCAGAATATGTGTGGGTTGCTAAATTTTACACATTGAATTTTTCATTGAAATTGGGTCACTTTGAAAAAAGTTTGAGAACCACTGGTTTAAACCATGGGCTTCCAGCCGGTGGGGAATTTAATGTTTTCAGATGGGGAATTAACCGCCGCCTGAAGGTCAAGTTTTCGTTATGCTTGTGGTATTACGCCGAAGCATGTAATGAGTGGCAAAACCCATCTCTGCAACTTAGCACCTAGACAACACATCTCCAAAGAAATGTCACAGCGTTGGTGAGCTGTGTCTGATTTGACCGGGTTGAAATCGCACCCAAGACTTACTGGCCACCTGTCGATATAAATATCAAATATTGTTTTGAAAAAAAAACAACATTGTTATCTTTGTCAAGACCATATATATTATGTTCGTGATTACTTACATGGAATGTTGCATTAGGGCAGGTCGATTTTAAAAATCAGTGTTGAATAAAATGCCAGTAGTTGCATATGCATGGTGAACATCTACTAAGCTTATTAATTCGTTTTGAAATTAATTAACTGCTTGCAGAAATACATTTAAATGCAATTGCCTCCGCTTCCTTTACATTTTTTTTTCTTTATCCAGTTTCAATCTGGTTTTCTCCTTGTTCTTGAAGGTGGTTGGATACACCTTATTTCCTCTGCGATTGCTCTCACACCTTCCCTCTGTCTCGTTCGATCTCTAGCTTCCTCGATCTTTAACCGGACTTTCTTCACACCCTCTTCCACCTGCCTCCTCCGTGTCAATTTTGGCCATCCTCGCTTTCACTTCCCATTTACTTCCATCACCATTGCCTTCTTCAGTATATTATCATCATCACTTCTGATCACATGTCCATTAGGGCAGGTCGATTTTAAACTAATTTTTGAATATTGATGTGAGTTAAGTACCAGTAGTTTCATATAGCATAAAAACTCACTGTATGAAATATCAGCCATATCTGATGAGAAACCGCTTGCGGAGATTAATTAATAATTTTTTATCATTTTTGGCAATTTTTTTGTTGCCGCTAGATGGCACTCGACTAAATTTCAATTTTTTTGAGTTATTTCAATAATTCAAAGGTTATATTTCGTAAATATTAATTAAATTACATTGCGGTATAAGGCAGTTGGATTATTGAGCAATACAAAATACAACAAATGACAACAAAATCTCAACTTGCAGTTCAGTTCTTCGTAATACTGGCAATAATTGCCTTTTGACGAAAATGACGGACGTAAATTGCAGCTCAAAGCTTTTTCAATTATTCCCTTGTGACGACTTTCAAAGCCGTGTGAAATGCGTGAAGCTTCTGACACGAGTTTTACACTTCTCTCCACACTTTTGGAGTGTTAAGGAAGATCATTAATATTTGGTTTGAAATTATTGGCAGTTAAAGTTTGAATATCTTTGTTCGAAAGTTCCTGCATAAGTGGTGGGTCAGTACCTTATTCGGAAGCTGGTAACCTTTTAACTGCTGTTCGATCGATCGATGCCATTTGAAAACTGCCTTTTGGGCCAGCTTTTAATCGCTGATCCTCAAGATAACTCTTTCTTCACGTGGAAGTTTTAAATATGTAGGGCCAAGGCAAAAAATATGCTCTTTGATATTAAAGCCGCGATGTTAAAGCAAGTAACACATTATTCAAGCCGTGATGTCATTAGGGTGTTATTATGGTTCAGTCTTTTTTACCAATTTCAATAATCTTACGTATCCTGCATAAACGCTGTCTGTCTTTTTGAGTGTGATTCTTAGTAAATATGCTAGGTTTTTCTTCTATTGTTTTTTTTTATTTTATTTTTTCTCTGGACCATGCGGTTTTAATGTTTGAGACCAATTTTTTGTGTTTGATACAAATACATAAACAAAAACCGAACCCAGCTCAACAATAATTGAATTTTATTGTTATTTTAACATGACTGAAGTTGAACCATCTTCTTGGGATGTCATTTTATGCATCAGTGATGACTTAATTTCGATGTGGCAAGCAGTAAATCCTCGACTTCTTTTGATTTCTATCAAAGCTATTCGCAGAAAAGTGAAAGACTTACCGAATTAGGTGAAGGATATTAAGCGTAAACAGTAAACACGCTGAAGTACGGACGCAAAGTAATCTTGATAACAAATAAAACAAACTTTTTGATGTATCTGCCTGTACTTGTTGGTTGGAAAACGTGTCGTGCAATGATGTTCAAGTCTGTTGCAAGCTTGTGGGCTGCCAACAAAAGCATATTCTTTGCATTTGCCCTAGATATCTAAAAGTCCCACTTGAAGAAAGAGCTTATCTTGGGTATCAACGATTAAAAACTGGCCTGAAAGGCAGTTTTCAAATGGCATTGGTTGATCGAACAGCAGTTAAAAGGTTACCAGCTTCCAAATAAGGTGCTGACCCACCACTTATGCAGGAACTTTCGAACAAAGATATCAGGAGCGTATTTAGAGGGGCATTGTGCCATGCCCGTCATTGTGCCATGCCATGCCCATAGTAAATTAGAACAAAGTTAATGGTGCTAAGTAACTGAAACATGCCAGAATCTTCTGATGGTTTCTGTAGCTTGTGGCCGGGGGGGTAGCATAAGGGGTATGCATCCAGCTCCAATTTCAAAAATGTTTTTGATGTATGCAATTTCTCCACAATTTCGAACCTCTTCGACAGTGACAAGTCTTATGCTTTAAGCATGCATAGTCACATAATCGAAAATGTGCGAAAAAATGCATCATATTTAGCAAAGCATTCAGAATTAGGGTCGGAAATTTAAACAAAATTTGCCTGAAAATTATTCAAAACGCACTAATATAACCATTCCAGCATGTAAATTTTGAATAATTGATTAGCGGTACAAAACTGGAGTATAGCTTTAACAAAGCTGTTTTCGCATTGGGCTTCAAGAACCATTCTCTTGTAACTCTTTCAGTAGCCTTGAAAAAAGCTGTTTAGACCCAGAGGCTTTTCGTGACGCACTCTTCAGTGGGTAATCGCGTCCATGAAAGAACTGAGAAACAAGATCAGCTTTTAATCAAACCATTTGAACGTTGACGAATCGAGGGTGAAGCAAGGTGACGATGAAGCAAAATTGGCCAATCATCAAAGAGAGAGCGTGCAACTTCTCATTGGACAAGTCGCGACACGTTTGAATTCTATTTGAACAGATTAAGAGTGTAGACAAACTCTTTCTGTTTGCAAAGAATCGGTCACCGTTCTCTGATGTAGCTAGCTTCAAGTACACTGAGATGGAATTCGTTACATGCAGTGTCCAGAATGGAAAATTGATCTTCGTTGTAGTTGGCAGCACATTGGGCGTTTTCTGAAAGATGTTGTCCAATGGCTGAGTCACATTCTGGAGTGGCTTGACTTTGCTTGCATGCCCGGTCTTGTTGTGTCCGCTTGGTGGCGCCAGTAATTTGTTGTAGCCATTTTGGAATATGTTGCTTTATACGGTTTTGAAGTCGTTGAGATGTCCTTCCTACGTACCGACTGTCACAGTGGCACTTGCATTCGTAGATGACTGAACTCGTTTGAAGGGCAGGTAAGACATCTTTCCGACTGGTCGGCAACATTTGTCTAGAAATAAACACAGTTCAAACGGCCACAGAGCCATAGCAATTTTCGACAGCGGTTCTGACGTTCTTTTCCAAGGTCAGTGACGCCTTTCCAGTGTAGTTGACTCTGAGGTAAACAGGACACTTGTCAGGGGCGAACTGCTTGGGGTTAGAAAACTGCGTGATCTTCTTCGATATTTGTTTTAGAACAAATTCTTCAGGGTATCCATTGTCCAATAAGATTTCCTTTATCCGGTTGATTTCTCCTTTCAGTTTGCTTTTGGAACAGATCATCAATGCACAAGTGTCGAACGTTGAACAAGTTTCGAAACCAGATTGGCCTTACGCTTTAACGGTGTTCGATGAACAAGTGTCGATGAACAAGTGTCGATGAACAATGCACGATAAACAAGTGTCGAAACCAGACTGGCCTTACGCTACGAATACAAGTGCCACTGTGACAGTCGGTACGTAGGAAGGACATCTCAACGACTTCAAAACCGTATAAAGCAACATATTCCAAAATGGCTACGACAACAAATTACTGGCGCCACCAAGAGGACACAACCAGGCCGGGCGTGCAAGCAAAGTCAAGCCACTCCAGAATGTGACTCAGCCATTGGACAACATCTTTCAGAAAACGCCCGATGTGCTGCCAACTACAACGAAGATCAATTTTCCATTCTGGACACTGCAAGTAACGAATTCCATCTCAGTGTACTTGAAGCTAGCTACATCAGAGAACGGCGACCAATTTTTGGCACTCTTAATCTGTTCAAATAGAATTCAAACGTGTCGCGACTTGTCCAATGAGAAGTTGCACGCTATCTCTTTGATGATTGGCCAATTTTGCTTGATTGTCGCCTCGCTTCGCCCTCGATTCGTCGACGTCTGAATGGTTTGATTAAAAGCTGATCTTGTTTCTCAGTTCTTTCATGGACGCGATTACCCACTGAAGAGTGCGTCACGAAAAGCCTCTGTGTCTAAACAGCTTTTTTCAAGGCTACTGAAAGAGTTCTTGAAGCCCAATGCGAAAACAGCTTTGTAAAAGCTATACTCCAGTTCTGTACTGCTGATCAATTATTCAAGTACTTTCGCCAACGGTACACTAAACAGCAAATCGCTGTTTTGAATGACGTGGTACGAACTAGAAGCAAGATCCAAAATTGCATAAAATCGTCGGCATTTCTTCAGAGATGCATTTTCGAAAGAGTTGCCTTTCAATTCGTCATTCATCATCTCGAGCAATCTCGTGTAAGACACAGTCTTGAGATGGAACGAGCGTTTTTGAAAGATGAAGTTGAGAAACTTTCAGAACAATCTAGGCGACTTCAAAGAGTATACCAGTTGCACTGGCGCAATGCTAGCAGCTTTTTGTCTTTCTTTGACAGGTTCTGCTTCTGCAAATATTTGTCGATCTTAGATGAACAATCAGAACAGAAGACCAGCGAACAGCAACGGCACCAGCTAGTGTCACTCCAGAGTAAACGCTTCGGCAATGCCTTGAATGATACAGACAAGCATATTTTGAACCTTTCAAAATATGAACTGTCGGACGTGGAACGGTTTGTGCTTTCACATGGACTGAACTTCGGTTTACCACCAAAGTCAGTCAGTAGGGAACAAACCTTTGGTGAATTTGAGTCACTTTGGGCTCAATTGCGACACCATACGGCTGCGAATAAAAAACAGCGCGATTCACTTAGGGCACGTCTTAATGATCTCGCTTACCTTCACTGTGACAGCAAAATAGATGCCCACTACTTTGTGATGCAAAAAGAGTGTTTCTCCGTAATTAACAAATTGCAAAGAAATGAGAGCACCATCATTACCAAACCGGACAAGGGCTCAGGAGTGGTCATCGTAAACAAAGATGACTACATTGAAAATATGAACAACATCTTGCGTGACGAGACTAAATTTGAGTATGTCGGACCAATCTCGACCTGTGGTAGCACCCCCGGCATCGAGTCACGTCTTCAGAAGCGGTTGCTTGATTTATTCAAGACTAAGCTCCACCTGAACACTTGTACCGAACGATACGCCCCACAGGCTCCCAGAGACCCCAGATGTATGGACTGCCGAAGACGCTTAAACCGAATGTACCATTACGTCCCATTCTATCTATGACCGGTTCAGCACACCATGAACTAAGTAAATGGTTGGCCAGTTTACTACAACTGGTATTAGAGCGCTTTACAGCTCACTGCATTTCTGACTCCTTCAAGTTTGCCGATTACATTCGACAACTCGATGGACAAGTTGACAGTTTTATGGGCTCTTTTGATGTAAGCAGCTTGATTACGAATGTTCCCCTGGACGAAACCATCATGATATGTGCAGACGCACTTTATGACAACCCTGACACTCAACCTCAATTTTCGAAAGAGGTTTTTGTGGAACTTATGCGCAGTGCACAAGTACGATTGAGTTCAGTTTTAATAACATCATGTATAGACAAGTAGACGGAGTGGCCATGGGCTCACCACTTGGGCCTGCTTTAGCTAACATCTTTGTTGGATATTACGAAGAAAAACTTTTTTGTGATATATCCAAACCTTCCATGTACTTCAGATACGTCGATGACACTTTTGTCATCTTTCAAAATGAAAAAGAGTCGGAGGAATTTCTGACTAGACTTAATGGTCTACATTCCTCGCTTCGGTTTACTTTTGAAAAGGAAAAGAACAACACTCTTTCGTTTCTTGATGTCTTCATCGAATGCGCGAAGGTTAGCTATGAAACAAATGTCTACCGCAAACCAACGTTCACTGGCCAATACTTACGCTGGGAATCGTTTACACCGATAAAGCGTAAGGCCAATCTGGTTTTGACACTTGTTCATCGTGCATTGATGATCTGTTCCAAAAGCAAACTGAAAGGAGAAATCAACCGGATAAAGGAAATCTTATTGGACAATGGATACCCTGAAGAATTTGTTCTAAAACAAATATCGAAGAAGATCACGCAGTTTTCTAACCCCAAGCAGTTCGGCCCTGACAAGTGTCCTGTTTACCTCAGAGTCAACTACACTGGAAAGGCGTCACTGACCTTGGAAAAGAACGTCAGAACCGCTGTCGAAAATTGCTATGGCTCTGTGGCCGTTTGGACTGTGTTTATTTCTAGACAAATGTTGCCAACCAGTTGGAAAGATTTCTTACCTGCCCTTCAAAAGAGTTCAGTCATCTACGAATACAAGTGCCACTGTGACAGTCGGTACGTAGGAAGGACATCTCAACGACTTCAAAACCGTATAAAGCAACATATTCCAAAATGGCTACAACAAATTACTGGCGCCACCAAGCGGACACAACAAGACCGGGCATGCAAGCAAAGTCAAGCCACTCCAGAATGTGACTCAGCCATTGGACAACATCTTTCAGAAAACGCCCAATGTGCTGCCAACTACAACGAAGATCAATTTTCCATTCTGGACACTGCATGTAACGAATTCCATCTCAGTGTACTTGAAGCTAGCTACATCAGAGAACGGTGACTGATTCTTTGCAAACAGAAAGAGTTTGTCTACACTCTTAATCTGTTCAAATAGAATTCAAACGTGTCGCGACTTGTCCAATGAGAAGTTGCACGCTCTCTCTTTGATGATTGGCCAATTTTGCTTCATCGTCACCTCGCTTCGCCCTCGATTCGTCGACGTCTGAATGGTTTGATTAAAAGCTGATCTTGTTTCTCAGTTCTTTCATGGACGCGATTACCCACTGAAGAGTGCGTCACAAAAAGCTTCTGGGTCTAAACAGCTTTTTTCAAGGCTACTGAAAGAGTTACAAGAGAATGGTTCTTGAGGTCCAATGCGAAAACAGCTTTTTTCAAAGCTATACTCCATGTAAATTTTCAAAATTTTTCCTGGAGAGCATGCCCCCATACCCCCTAGAGCCTTTCTTGTCTTCAATCAGCTTCAAATTAGTTCTGCCAAAAATAATACGCTCGAAAAAAATGTGGAAATTATGGCTCCCCCCTTTAAAATTTCTCGCTACGCCACTGGAAGATATTTAAACTTTAACTGCCAATAATTTTAAACCGAATATTAATGATCTTGCTTAACACTCCAAAAGTGTGGAGAGAAGTGTAAAACTCGTGTCGGAAGCTTCACGCATTGCATACAGCTTTGAAAGTCGTCACAAGGGAATAATTGAAAAAGCTTTGAGCTGCAATTTACGTCCGTCATTTTCGTCAAAAGGCAATTATTGCCAGTATTACGAAGAACTGAACTGCGAGTTGTGATTTTGTTGTCGTTTGTTTTTCATTTGTTTTATTCTGTATTGCTCAATAATCCAATCATCCATGATTATTGCTCAATAATCATCAGCACCAGATCATCCGTGTACAAAATTTCATTCAGCAATTTTTCTCTTAAATGTTCTGTCACAACATCAACCACAATAGCAAATATCAGTGGTGATAGCACAGACCCTTGATGCACACCAACCCATACCCCAAATTCTTCTGATGCTCCTGATCTAATTTTCGTCCTTGAACCCTCATATAAAGTCATTGCTGCTTGCACCAACACTTCTGGTAATCCTTTCTTTATTAATGCCCATTCCATCACTTTTCTCGATACCCTATCAAATGCCTTTTCCAAGTCCACAAAACACATGTACATCGTTTGCTCTCTTTCTCAAAACTCCTCTTGCATTCTCCTAAGAATAAACAATGCGTGAGTCATGCCCTGCCTAGGTATAAAGCCAAAGTGCATGTCATCTATTGTTACCAATCCTCTTATTCTGTCCTCCAGCACTCTTTCCACTCTCTTCATTGCATGCTCCAATAGCTTTGCTTCTCTGCATGCACCACAATCCATCACATCCTCTTTTCCTTTAAAGATTGGAACAACAACACTTGTCTTCCATGCTTCTGGGCATACCTTTCCCATCAAGCACTCCCTGACGAAGTTTCTGTATTACTCCAACACCAAGCTTTCCACTCGCTATTCTCATATCAATATTTACTTCTGAGGGTCCAGCTGCCTTTCACAACTTCATTTTATTTATAACTTCCATCACCTCCTCATCAGTTAATCCTTCAACCATAGCTACTTCTACCATCTGACCCCATTCATTTTCCACAATCATGATCTTTTCCATGTGTTCCTGCCATGATTTCCCACGATCTTTCTCACTGACAACAAGTCTTCCGTCTTTATCCTTCATGCAACCTCTTGCTGGTATGTCCCTTCCCTTCTTTCTCATGAACTTCACAAACTTGAAAACGTCGTTTGGTTTGGTGCATAGCGCATTCATCTCTTCTTCCGCCTCTTGCTTCATGGCTTTTGCAATTACTTTTTTCGTTTCATTTGTGACCTTCCTATAATTATGTTTACTTTCCATTGATGGGTTCGTGCACCAGAATTTAAGTGCTTTCCTTTTCCGTTCTGTTGCATCCCTTACTTGTTCCACCACCATGTGTTTCCCCGATCTCCTCTCCCTTTCGTCTTTCCACACAATTCATCACAGGCCTGTAGAACTCCCTTTTTATAAGATCCCCACAAATCCATTGAATCAGTGTCCACTAATTCTACTACTCTTTCTTCAGCCTTCACTTTGATCTATTTTTTCTTCAGCTTCCACACCCTCCATCTTACTCTTCTACTCTTCTTCGCTGGCTTCTTCAACTTCTGCTCCTCCACATCAACAACCACTAGCCTGTGTTACAATTCCCTAGGGATAACTTTCACATCACGTGATACTTTCTTTTTTCTTTTACAACCAGAACAAAGTCCATTTGTGTATCATTTTCGCCCGAAGTCTAAGTCACCTTCCTTTTATCTTTTTTTTGTGCTAGGTGTTTGCTACACAACTCTTTCTGATCACAGAAATCTAGTAAGATTCTTCCTTCAGAGTTTCTTTTCCTTATTCCATACCCTCCATGTATACCAGACAGACAAGTTTATTTTCATATTACAACTACAAGCACTCAAAAAAACTTTAAAAAGGAAAAAAACAGTAGATTTAATGTGAACATGCAACTGAAGCTCATTTACTTGCAATATGAGGAAGCCGTGAAGGGACGTGAAGTCTTCGAGTCAAACGACTACCTTTTGTTTGCTTTCATGAGCAGAATGATACTCATATTTAATTTTCCTTGTTACAGCAATAAGATAGCCACATCTTTTAGTATGTGGCTAATTAAGGGAACTACGAGTAAAATTTTGTGACTTAATTTTTATATGCAACCAATATTTGCTCGCAATTAAACGTTGAACAGCAGTCGGTATGGAATTCCCAACCTTTGACCCCTGACACTTGATAGATCTTTGCGCATGGCTTGTTCAAAACAGAGGGATTGCTAAATTATCACTAGAGGAAGGCTTAGTAGAACGTTTGTGTGCCAATGTGAAAATAGGTTTGAAAATATTTTGGTAGGTAGTGATTAACAGATGGGTGGACAAATTCGCCATTTCCATTTTGGCTACATCTCTTATGCTTAGACCAGGGGTGGGCATTTGTTTTGGCTTGCGGGCCGCATCGTGGCCACGGAAGCTAGCTGAGGGCTGCACTTTTTAATAAACGCATTGGTATATTATTCTAGTTAATTTGCTTTTTAAATTTGGCATAAAATTAAAGACATCAATTATTAGACAAATTAATCAAAGTAGTTTTATTCAATTTAAAATGCAAGCACATTTAATTTTCAAATTCTATCAATGAGAAAAATGCACTCTATCACGTTCTTCTACAATTTTTTTAAAATTAGGAGTCATATTTGTTGTTGAGAATCTCATCATAGCTTGCAAATTAACGTCTGTCAAGGAGCATTTATGTTTATTCTTGTTAATTTTCATGCAAGAAAAGCTTTGCTCACAAATATACGTTAACCCAAAGATAGAAAACATTTTCCCACCGAATTTCTTCATACATGGGAATTTTTCAACAGAAAGAGAACTATAGAAGTCAAACAATGTCTTCTCATGAAACATTTCTTTCAATGTGTAATCCGACTGCAAATCAATTAGTTCAAGCTGCAAATCCTCAGGTGCGGTGTCGATATCTGCTGTGAAGGGATATGATAACAAATTGAATTTCGGCTCAATTTTTTGAAAGTCCTGAAATCTTCTCGTTCAAACTCTTCAGATAATTTGTAATCTTGGTACTTTCGGGCACTTTCTGTTTGCCTAATAAAGGGAAATGACAAAAATTGCCCTCTACCGCTTGCCTTGCAAATAGATCTAGCTTAGCTCTGAATGATTTTACATGATTCCACATTTCATGTGCCAATAACCCGTTACCCTGCAATGTCACATTTAATTCGTTTGATTTCTCGAATATATCAGCAGCAAACATCATTTCGTATCTCCATTCCTGACATTTCACATTTGTAAAAAAGTCATAGGATATATTTTTCATGTCTAAAAATAAGAGAATCTCATCCTTCAATGACCAAACTCTTTTTATCGCTTTGCCCAGGCTCAGCCACCGCACACTGCTGTGATAAATTACATCTCCATACTCTGCCTTCAGATCTTCTAGCAAAGATTTAAATTGTCGATGGCGAAGTGCCCTTGCTCTGATTGTGTTCACTACACTTACAACAGGATCTATCACGTGTCTCAAATCCAGCGCAGCTTTACAAAGGTTCTCCTGATGCAAAATGCAATGAAATGACATGACATCACTGTTTGCATCTTCTGCTTTTAACTTGTTCTTTAAAAGCTTGACCATGCCCACATTTTTTCCAGTGAAAGCTTTGGCCCCATCTGTTGTAATGCATGCAAGTTTGTTCCAAGATAAGCTATTTTTTTCCACGCAAAGCACAGTGTGCTCAAACAAGTCTTTACCGGTGGTTGTATCTTTCATTGATTCTAGGCCAAGTAATTCTTCCGTGACAACGAAGTTTCTATTACCTCCACGGATAAAGATTAATAATTGAGCAGTGTCTTCTTTATCTATACTTTCATCCAGTGCCAAAGAAAAACAGACAAAATCCTTACTCGCAATCATTAGCTGTTCTGTGAGTTGGTCACTGATTGAGTCGATGCGACGCACTACAGTTCTTCTTGAGAACGAAATGCTTTCAAATTTGCTTTTTTTGTTAGGACACATTACACTTGCACACTCTACCATGCACTGCTTGATAAACTTGCCGTCTGAAAAAGGCTTATTGCGTTTGGCGAGATTGTAGGCTACCATAAGACTTGCTTCAGTAGCGCTATTTTGAAAAGCTGATTGCTTCGTAAACAATGTCTGTTGCTTTTTCAGTTTTTCAACACACTTCTCAGCTTTTAGTTTTCGTTCTTCCTCTGAAAGATTGCAGCCAAAATTTTTATGTTGGCTTTCATGATGTCGTTTTAAATTGAACTCCTTTAAGTACTGCTATCGTTTCTTGACACAATAAACACACAGCTTTGTTCTGTGTATTGGTAAAGAAATATTTGCCTGTCTATTCTTTGTTAAACACGCGATGTTTATCAACAATTTTACGTTTTCTTTTAGAAGTGTGCATGAGTTTACTATTCCTTAAAATTTGCAAATTAACTTTAACAGTTTAACACGTTCAGCCCGTCGTGTACCACCGGTGGTACACTCGTAACTTTCATATCGGACGTTGTGTACCACCGGTGGTACACACATGTAGTTCTAAGTCAATGCGTTTTGTAGGATTGGCGTGTAGAAGTTTGAAATCAGAGGTGGTTTTTCGTGCACCGCTTAATGGTTGAAAAATTTCTCGTTGAAAAATTTCGAGTTTCGTTTAATTTGGCCGTGGCTTTATGAAACAGTAAGTAAATGAATTTGTGAGCTTATTTCAGCCCCAAAACAACAGTTTTTGAGAAAGGAAAGAGTATTCAAAAAACGCATGCCGAGTATAAGCACGACAAAAACTGAAAATAAGCATATATATTGAAGGTCTAGTTTGTTGCAAAAGTTTTTAAAAATATTTTTCGTTGAAGCATTTATTGCACATGGCCAGATTCGAATTATTTCCGGTTTCATGGCTTGTTCGTCCATAAAACATAGCACTATTCATGTCACACGGAGTGTTTTGAAACAAAAATTGTTTTAAATTTCTGAAATAATGACAGTATTTAGTAAAAAATTCGTGTACCACTGGTGTTACATGACGTCTAAGATGCAAATGTTTAATGAATACACGTCGTGTACCACCGGTGGACACTCATAAAAAACACTTTACCTTGCTTACAGCGACTATACTGCATGTGCAGAACATTTAAACCTTTGCTTGGTCAAGTTCAAAGTACAATACGCAATTACGTCACAGAGGATGGTGCGTGTGTAATGCGAACAAGCTAAACTTAACTAACCGCTAATTTCTGATCTCTGGTTTCTTAAAAAACAGTATGGCATGTCTGCCACGTGTGATAGTTTGTTCTCAATGTTACGTAACAATGGAAAATTTTTACAGTTCTAACCGTGATTGTCTCAGCAACTAATTTAACATTCTAAATTTTTGCTGCAGTAGGAACCACGCTTCAAATTAACAGAGTAAAATTAAATGTATCTAAATATTGTCAGTGCTGTGTTTTTGCTGCCTTCAAACGGTAAAATTGAGCAATCGCAAAACTTTGACCACTCGCGGGAATAAAGTTCGGTTCTTCAAAGCATAGTTTTCTGAATGTTTTGGCGGGCTGCTAGAAAATGTCAGCGTGGCTGCACATGTAGGCTACTCCAAAATATAGTCCAATATATTCCTGGCTCATTGTCAGAAATATTACACATGAAATTCTTTGTAGGAAACAAAACTCTTTTCATATTATTGATTGATTGATTGAAAAAGTACTGTCAGTCGTTTCAGTCTGGCGACATAAATCTGCCTTTACAGAACTGTAATATGATTTTTAGCGAATTTTATTGATTTTTTAAAATTATTTCCTTGAGGCTTTCACGGGCCGCTCAAAAGTTTGTCGCGGGCCGCAGTTTGCCCACCCCTGGCTTAGACGATCAAAGCACGGTGTCACATGCGCCAATTTAAAGAACAAATCGCATGCACAACTTTGTTTTGTAGCAATTCCAGCTTTTTGAGATGCGATGTATACGTTTGAGCCCCTAAGAATATTTCGGTGTAAAATATGAGGATAAACTATCGAGTACTAGAGCATTAAAAGAGCGGAATCGGGTAAATAATAAACCCTAAATATTTTAACGATTTATCATTTCCAAAACATGTATCATCGTATAGCAGAGAGAATTGTCTTTGAGGGGCTCAGAGCTTGGAGTTTACGACTATAAGTTTTGATTTTGTCGGATTTCCTATTAACTTATTTGTATCCATCTAGTTTTTCAAAGAGCTTAATTTAGAGTTACCAATTATTTCAAGATCAACTATGTTTTTAGCAGTCAGAAATGTTGTTGTTTTTTTTTTGCCAAAATATTTCGGATATTTGTCCGAAACTACTCAAAAAATTTCGGACATTTTAAATTTACTTTGGCACATTTGATTTAGTGGTTTCAACCGAATTTTGCTGAAATTTACTGGCTTGATTTGGTCTACTCCATTAGTGGCAAATTTGCAACATTTCCTTTATATCGCAACTTAACCCTCATCCTACCAGTGCCTTTTACACCTTAATCTTACCAACAGGGGTTCGAACGGACCCCAGGGTAAATTAGACCTCTTAGGCTTACATGTTTGGGAATTTTTTATACCTTTGTAACTTTTTTGATGTAATTTTTAATGTTGATTCCAAACATGGGGTTGAAATTTAGTTTGGATGGACACCTCGGGGGTTATGAGACTTTTTTTAATACCCATTTATAGCAAAAATTTTGAAAACCATTCGAAACTTTTTTTTTGTGGTTATACAGATGAGTTATGTTTATTAATATGAAAGAGCCATTTATTCTGCTTCGTTAAAAAAAATTATTAAAAACCAACCACCCCATCTCGAGATGTAACAAATTAAAGATATTTTTTGAGGTTACGCATGACTGATTTTGCTTTATACTGGAACAAGATGTTAAAATTTCGATGTGAAATAGTTTTAATGCAGTGGTTCCTAACTTTTTAAGTGCTCATACGCCTTGAACGTTTATATTTTCTCGTACCCCTGGTTCAGCAATGCGTTTCTTATCTTTACCAAAGAGGGTCGAACCGATCCTAGTCTAAAAGCTTTAATGATCTCACAAAAATTGAACTTTTTTGGTTTAGTATGATTTTAATTTTAACGAAAAAACAAAAGTGAATGATAGGCATAATAAAACACAAGGCCCACAACCAGAGGAGCAAAGCCCACCCTGAAAAAAATTCTCTCCTCCCCCTAAAGAAAGTCAGCTACTAATAGTGTACATAAATTTGTGCCCTCACTTTTTAAATGTTTTTTGCCCTCTTAACAGAAGCGTCATGATTCGGGGCCACCATCTAGTTCCCAATTTTGTACCCCCTTTCAAATTTTTTTGCCCCTGCTCCCTAAGCGCATTGCTTTCAGTTGTGGGCCTGTAAAATATCAGAAAAGTAAAAAAGTCCGCACTAATTTTGTGCCAAATATTTCAGCGTACTAGCCACTTAATTATGGATAGACCTTGCACTCGTTCAATAGTCCGGCAATGTCACACTTGTTGACATTCATCGCAGATTATCTGTAGTATGCTGTGATTGGGGCATACATGTTTTTTGCAAGATTCACAGTTTCTTTTCACTTTTTTGTCCTCCGAACGTGGGCACAAGCTGCATCTCCTTTTCTTGATGTCATGGTTTCGGAGCTGAACATTCTGCGCTGTGGCTGGACGAATTCCAATCATATTCATAGCTGTTCGAACAAGTGCTGGCAACGCTGGATTGGAACTTCTGTGGTTGATTTGAGGTTGCACCAGTCCTTCACCGAGTTCAAGCAAAAAAAGTCTTCTTCTAGGTCTCCTCTGATGCAAATTCCAGCTTGGATTTTTTGCAATCCAGATGACAAAAGCAGCCACAGCTCCTACATCAATGCAATTTCCGAATAGTACAACTGGCCAACGGTTCACTTTTCGTCTACATGTATACGGCGTGCACAAGTGATCAAGGTTGTCAACCCCACTTTTGGTAGCATTGTAGTGCATTATGATTTCGGGTTTTTGGTCTTCCCCTTCAACAGCAGTATCATGATGCATTGTTGACAGTGCTTTAACAGATTTGTTTTTCTTTGGTACGTAGGAAACTAACTTGGTCTTTGAATCCGAAAATGGAGCTGTACACTTCTCTGTTGCTACTCGGCTTCATTTTGACGGGTAACTCCTTCTTGGTAGACCGAATTGTCCCAACATAGGTCAAACCATTTTGAAGAAGATCTTCTGCAAGAGGTATCGAAGTAAAAAAATTGTCGGCAGTAACATTTCTTCCACTTCTGGACCACGGTGCCACCAGGTCCTTGACAACACAGGCGCCCTGACCAATTTCCCGAGGTTGGTCAGGCTGTTTTCCAAGATAAACTTCACCTTTCAAAGGAAAACTTGTGTCTGCATCGCAGCACCACCATATTTTCATTCCTTATTTGGCTGGTTTAGAAGGAATGTACTGGCGGAAGGGACACCTTCCGTAATATGCCGCTAGTTGCTCATCGACGCAAAGATCAGTTCCAGGAACGTAGAATTTCGGAAGCTGTGCCTGAAATAATGTCCAAAAATCACGAAAAGCAGCCAATTTGTCTTCTGCACGTCTTTCCTCTCGAGTTGCTCGGTTGTCAAACCTTAGATATTTCAAAATTTCAGTGAATCTACTTCTGGACATTGTTGCGTTGTAAATTGGTCTGCCTTCTTTTTCGGACCATAAGGAAGAAATAGGTTCACGATTAGATTTATGTAGGCCTGCCAATATATTGAGTCCGACAAAAGCATTTATTTCAATGCTATCCACAGGTTTCCAAATTCTCCGAACATCAGGATTTTTCCTGTTCCATTCATCTATTTTCCGGCGAACTTCTTGATTAGTTTCCAGCACAAGAAGATCAATCATAACTTCTGTAATAAACATAGTAAATGCCTCCTTCACTGAAGTGCAATCAGCAGTAGATGTTATCTCTGGGGCTTGTCTGATAATGTCTGTGGTACGACGTCTTCGTGTAGCCAGTGGTTGCATTTGCCAAAGTGTTTAATCCTTTCCGACAAGTGTGTTCTGAATTTGGTTAGTGGCTCTTGCATTTTGAGTCATGCCACCATCATTCCTGTTATCGCATACCGGTACTGGTGTATGATCAGCATGCACGTCTAGATCTGTTACTTCGTTATCCTGGTTTTCATCAGCACTAGTAAGCGTACTACTCTCCCCATCTTCGCCAGAAAAGCCTTCTTCGAATTCTTCAGTCTCGCTGTAATCAGAAAATTCAGATATGCCATCTTCCTCTTCAACACTTGAAGCGTCTGAATCTTCATATTCTGATTCCTCTTCGAGTTCAACAATATTTTTAAGTTCATCTCCAGCAACATATTGTATACGTATATCCCTATTAGCCATAATTATCTCTCAATGCAGAAATAAAACAAGATTGAAATCCTGAAAGTCATACAATTAGCTGGGGTCCGAACGGACCCCAATTGAAAAATTAACTTTATACCTTTATTACAAATGATTTTTAAAAACTACTGCGGCTTTAGAAAGCTCTTGGATAGTCAAACAAACTCCAGGTTTGACTGACGATTTGGGTCACTGGTTTGGCTTTGGCATTCATAAATACCCTCCTGGGGTCCGTTCGGACCCCGCTTGGTAGGATTAGGGTTAAACAACAACACAACTTCTAGATTTAATGCATTTTTAAATTTTGATGAAAAGCAAAGAAAAAATCAGCAATTTTCATGGAAAAAAGTCTGGCTATAATGCGTCGAAGCAGACGTAACTTTCATTCTCTTCCAAACTTGTTTATCGTGCTCCATTTTGTGATTAAATTTCGAGTTTTGCATTGAATGTTTGCCAGATAATCTTTAGGGTGTATATAAGATATACGCCATCGATTTTTTTCCATTTTTTGATGATTCCATAGCCTAATTACTTACCGGTATATAAAATTGACTTTCATCAGGCATATTTATTAAGTGCCTCTATTAAAATTAGTCGTCTTTAAATCAGTTAAAAGTGTCGGTTGTTTTTAGTGCTTTGGGAATCCTGTGAACAATGTGGCAAAATTTCAGAGCGGTGCCAAATCGGCTTTTGGAACGCATCCAAAATCTCAGACATGCACTTGAACTCTCCAAATATTGAAAAAAGTATTTTATCTTCGTCGAAAAATTGGCAGCCCAAAGTGACTCTCTAACATTTCTTCAAATGACTCGCTTTTCTTCAGGCAGCATGCAGAGAGTGATGAAACTTCAACGACTTGTTTTTATTAGGCCTACTCTGTAGAAGTTTTCACCACGTGATTCACTGAGTTTTTTGAAACGTTTTCTTAAAGAATATACGTGTAATAAAGCAGCCAAATATTTTTTGGACAGCTTGTCGGAAATGACATAAAAATTTTTGGTCATTTCATAAAAAAATCAGTCAATGACTGAAACATGTTCGAAAAAAAAATGCAGTCAGGAAGAAACAAAAGTCCATCAGGAAACAGTCTAGGTATAGTTTGTAACGCATTTCTCACATCATGAACATGAAGGATGAAAAGTAACGGGCCAAGGACTGATCCTGAGAAACACTGCATTCTATGTCATTTGTATCCAGACAAACAAACATACTGCTTTCTATTGTTTAAGTAACTATTGAGGAGTAACAAGTAACATGGACAAGGTATACCATAATAGTCCAATTTGTAAAGCAGTATGTCAAAATTAACCGTATCAAATGCTTATTTTATATCTAAAGCTATAATATACCTTTAAACCTTCAAATTATATCGTCAAATTCTTTTGCACATTTCCCAACATGACCATTGAAATCCTCCAATCCTAACGCCAATTCATTTGCGTTTTCCATACTCAACTCATGCGCCATTTCCTCATAAAATTTCTCCTTTTCAGCATCTGGCTTTTTACTTTGTGGTGCATAAGGACATATTACTCTCACCACCTCTTCTCCAAATACTAATCCAATGGCCATGGCTCTGTCACATCTTCTTCTGACCTCTACCACCTTCTCGCACAGTTCTTCTTTCACCACTATACCCATGCATCCAGTCTTATCATCATTTCCACTCCACAATAGTATGTACCTCCTTTCCTTGATGCCAAAAAAGCGAGCTCCTTCACCTCTCCATCTTACTTCTTGTAAACAACATACATCCACCTTTTGCTTTCTCAGTTCTTTGCACACCTTCATTCTTTTGCCAGATATATTTCCGACATTCCAGCTTCGACATCTAACTCCAATTCGTTTTTAAACTTTTAATGAATTTTTAACCCACGGATTCTTTGCACCTCCTGCCTATTTGAGGGCTGCCGGGGACTGGGGGCCAAAACTTTTCTTTGCATCTTCATGAGGTTTTCTTGGAGCATTTGTGTTATGGCCGCATGCCCTTGCTGACGCCAACCACAGTTCTAAGCATCGGGCCTAGTGTTTGCCTAAAAAGGCATGCCCTGCAAGGCAACAAGGGTTGCTGAGTAGTTTAGCCGGCCAATTGAAACCGTTGCTCGTGTGGTGACTCGAGGAGGCACTACCCAGCAAAGCATAGACATTGAGACTAGTATGCCATGTACACCAGATTCCTGGTCGATTGTACAAAGCATAAAAGTTCTACCCATATGTCTACACTAACCACACCCTTTGCATTTACATTTTTTTGTTTACATTTACGCTCTTTTTACAATAAAAAAAAAAGTAAATTGCGCTGTTTGTGGAAAGTGTTATTGCATTGGTGACACGCGATGACTTTCTCTTACAACGCGACATTTTTAATTTCGAAACAGACAAGTCTGTAGACAAGAAATAACACCAACGTTATAAGTCAGACATTTTCATTTTGTTGGTCATTTAAATTTATTATCCACAAAGGCTAATTTATCCCAACATCATCAATAATAATTATTCCGAACTCCTTTAAATCGTCTAACTCTAAATTGATGAAAATAAGCACAATTTTATCAAAACGACTATCATTGAGGTTATCGGAAACGCATTATGCAAAACATCAAATGATTAAAATCATGTTTTTTAGGAAAAGTCCTAACACTTTTCGTTTAAATATAGTTAAACACAAGCTGATTGGTCTCAGAACAGCTTGCAGTATCAAAATGCAAGATCAGCTTATGGATATTGAAGAACAAATATTTACATATTAAAACGGAACATAACAGCGCAGAAAATCATTTGGGATTTAAGTTTAACTGCAATAGCTTATCGCTTGAGCAAGAAAATACCCTTCAATATAACAAATTAAGTAATTATGATTTAACTAAAATATTGTAAATTGATTTTGACCAAAGTTTTTTTGCAATACTTTTTATTAATTCAGCAAAGTGTTTGTTTGTAACACCCCACAATCGCAGTCATAGATTAGTAAGTTAGTTGACTAATTTGTTTCTTTTTGAAATAATTTTGTTTTTGCAGATTTTTATTATTTTTGCTCTTTTCTTGGATTTATTTATGATTTGTTGTAGGTATTATTTTTTACTGCCAGGTTGAAAATGCCTAAGATAATGTTTAACCCGAAAACAAAGCAAGCAGTGATATTATGGAGGTTTCCCTCGGGATCTCTCAAAAACCGAACCCAGCATTTACGAAGAATTAATTCAATTTTAATATTATCTTAAAATGGCTGATGTTAAACTATCCTTTTGGGATGTCATTTTGCACATCAGTAACGACTTAATTTTGCTGTGGCAGGCAGTAAATCCTCCACTTCCTTTGATTTCTATCAAAGCTATTCGCAGAAAAGTAGGTGAAAGACTTACTGCATTTGGTGAAGGATATTAACCGTAAGTACGCTATGGTCCGGGTGATAAGTAATCTTGATAGCAAATTAAACAAATTTTTTGGTATATCTGCCTGTACTGGCTTGTCTGAAACTGCGTCAGGCAATGATGCTTGAGTCTACTGCAAGCTTGTGGGCTGCAAACAAGAGCATATTATTATTGCCTTTGTCCTGCAATTCTAAATGTTTCACTAGAAGAAAGAGCTTATCTTCAGGATCGACAATTAAAAGCTGGCTCGAAAGGCAGTTTTCAAATGGCATGGGTTGATCAAGCAGCAGTTAAAAGGTTACAAGCTTCCAAATATCGACAACTGAGTCACTACTCTGAAAAACTAAGAAAGTGGTTACCCACCAGCAATCTTGAAGGTGGTGACCCACCACTTATGCAGGAACTTTCAAACAAAGATATTTAAACTGTAATTGCCAATAATTTCAAACCGAATATTCCTGATCTTCCTTCACACTCCCTTAGTATGGAAAGAAGTGTCAAACTTGGGTCGGAAGCTTCACGCATTTCATACTGCTTTAAAAGTCGTCTCAAGGAAATAATTGCCAAAGTTATGAGTCGCAATTCACGTCTGTTATTTTCGTCTATAGGCAATTATTGCCAGTCTTACAAAGAACTGAACTGCGAGTTCTGATTTGGCTGTCGTTTATTTTTTTTCATTTGATTTGTGATTGTTGATATAGAATATTTTGTATTGCTCAATAATCAAATTGCCTCATTGCCTGATACTGCGATATAATTTTGAATTAATATTTACTGATGACATCACGAAGTATAAACTTTAAATTGTTTGAATGACTCAAAAAATTAAAATTTAGTCTAGCGTCATCTAGCGGCAACAAAAACATTGCCAAAATTAATAAAATACTAGTAATTAATTAACGCAAGCGGTTTCTCATTGGACATTGCTGATAATTCATACAAGTGAGTTTTTATGCTATATAAAACTACTGGTTGATTATTCACATCAATATTCAAAAATTATAGTGATTGTTTGCGACACCGAACGATGCAAGCATGACATGGGCCAGGTGTACACTAACGCTTAGTGCACGAAAAAGGGTAACCGGTTATCATTTTTTTCGTCCTTTCAGACTCATCAGGTACACAACTACGAGAGCCAAAGCTGGCTCTAACTAAACTAACAAAAATTGAAGCTTATATACAGCTTGCTGATCAAAAGAGCGCTGCAAGACAGAAAGCGCTCGAGGTGCAAAACTTGATTGCAAACTCCAAGATTTCGTAAACCGCAGAAGCATGGCGAAGCAGAAAGCACTCGTGGGTTAGTTTTAAACCACAAGCATTACATTCACAACAACAACACATTACAAGTATCTGTAAGTAGCATACTCAGCAATCTTGAGAAAACCAAAACTTGCTGAGTATGCTACTTACAGATACTTGCGATGTGTTGTGAATGTAATGCTTTTGCTCAGTCAACGGTCCGTTTTATTTTAAACCACACAATTACTGTAGCCATATCATGCGTGTGTAAAAAGCAAATTTAGTTAACTGCGAAAATCGAAGTCGAATAATCCGAAATTATCTACAAAGCGCCATACAAACTGGTGAATTAAGTTCAACAAAATAATTTGGGAAGCAAAAAACGAAGCCAAAGAACATGCTATTTTAATTTTCAATCGTAGTATTATCTATCAAACAAGGCCAACAGTACGTCGCTTAAAAAGAAAATTTAGCTAACTGCAGAAACCGAAGTCAAAATTATCTAAGTGCCATAGAAACTCATGAATAAAGTTTAACAAATTACAGCAACTTGGGAAGCAATCATCGAAGCCAAAGACCAATATTTTAACAACCACAGTGTTAACTATCAACCTAGACCAAAATTACGTAACAAAGGAAAATTAGTTAGAAATCGATCTGCCTTAACGTTGCATCTCATTTAATTAAGCATTGTAAGATTGATAATAAATGATATTGGCAATTCGAGTGGTCAAATTGTAACTCATTTTGGATGAGGAAATTCCGGTATTTGGTCATTCCATCTCAGATCACCCAATGGTCTTAACTCCACCTTCTCCGTTTTGGATAAAATTTGGTTTGCAGGTGGAGTTTGTGTAAAAAAACACAAATTTTGAATTTTATCAAAATCGGAGTTGTAGTTTTGGAGATATGCTCCTTCAAAAATTTGGGTTTTGACATAAAAAGATCGCAATATCACCACTGCTGGGAGGATTTCAACAAATTTGGTGGTATCATTTTGAAGGAAATGGCCCAAGGGTTCCATTTCTGTTAAAAAAATTCTACAATTTGCCTGCTTCGAGGCAACGATCTTTTGACCTTCATTTTGATTCCGAATTTGACCTAGTGGATCACGTGACTAATTATTTTCAAAAAGTGGAAAAAAATCTCTGTCATCCTCCTAAAAACATATAAAAATTTCAGAGAGGTAATATTTGTAGTTCAGTCATAGTACCAGTAGTAAAAAATTTATAGTCCAGTCAAATGCAACCACAAATCAGTTTAACAGTTTTTATTGCCTACAATTTTAATATTTGCCGCATAAAGTGTTTCTGTTTATTTTGTAATTATATCACGTACAAAATTTGCAAATGTTCCCTAATATATTGTCAAATTACTTAATACTACTTTAAAATAACACAAATTACTTATTTGCAAAAACAACTGTTGCTGTACAACTGCTTATTTCGCAAAATGCATTATTTGTGATTCTGAAAAAAACATTCCGAAAAATGTAAGTATCAACGAATATCTTTTAAAACTGTTACCATCAATTAGTCTTCTGACCGCAAAAACTTTGCAAACTAAACTATGCAGATAAATGATCAGCTATGTCAAACTCTATTGCAATAAACAACCTTATTAGAGATACACGAAAGTTCCAATTAAAAAGAACGTTGCTTTTTGCCCTAGTATGGTGTTACCTTAAGAGAATTATGTGATAGCAGCAAAAAATTATTTTTAGATCAAGCATTCGCACAAATACTGTATAAAACTTTAAAATTATTCTAGTTCTGGTCCTAGCCAAAGTCTTGTCTTTTTTGTAAATTAACGTCCGTTTTTGCATAGTTCTGACGATTTGCATAAAGTAAATTAAGTAAAATTATTTTTACAGGGAAAACTGCAGTTTTAACACAAAAGAAAATCCTTGTCACCAGCTAAAGCATGTAAGAAAATCTACTACACAAAATGTAACTGATAAAAAAAAATTGAACTTCTGTTACTTCGCAGCAACATTGACCAGTATTGTTTACATACGATATGTTTGCACCATGAAAAAGAATTCCTTGACAAGTACTCCAAGCTAAGAAAAAAATGTTGTGATCCTCTAAATAAACACCCAAGCAGAAGTATAATCAAGTCTTTGAAAACTATGAGTTTGGCTGTATACAAAACTTTATTAATGCCTGAAAAATTGTTAGCTCCAGGTGATAAATTGTGTTGTGATTGCTGGATAAGTATTCGCAAGCAATTCGAAGTCTCGTCTAGGCCAGATGATTCAATTGGCATCAGTTCTGAAGATGTGGTCTTGTAAAGTACCAGCAATGATGATACTGATAAGGATGTCAGAGCAGAACAGTCAAGAGAATACGCTTTGGTGGATGCTAATACTACCTTGTCGTCTTTGCAAGAAACACCAGTTAAGATTAGCGGATTGCCTTATTCAAGCTGAAAATCAAAAGGGAAAAAGAGACTCAAACATGCAACAACAGCTATCAAAAGAAAACTGCAATCATATTGTGAAGTAACCCTTAGCGCATCAGATTCTGACTGTGAAACAACAAGTATTATTATTATTAGTGGGCAGTGGTGCCCAAGAGGAACAACAACGTTTAAACCTCTCTGGCACATTGTATAGGCCATCAATTAGGCCCATTACAATTTTTCACCGCTTTTTTATTCAGATTAGTCTACTGGCCATATTCAGCAAGCCTTCCGGCCTGCTGCAAATACTTAGCCAGTAGATTTATATTTAGCTTTTGTACCACAGCTTTTATTGTGGTTTTTTCTTTACCAAACACCTTTCTTCGAAGGGCTTGGTAATAAGTACATGCTCCAATATGGTGATTTGGAGTTTCTTCTTCCAGGTTACATTTTGGACATGTCGGTGACTCGTCACGTCCAGTGGTCTTCCTGTGTTTCTGTAAGTTGCAGTGACCGGTGAGGACTTGCAACACTTCATTTAATCTAGATCTGTTGAGACTCAAAAGTCGCCGTGTTAATTGGGGCGAGGCCCACTCCACGTTTTCTTTTGTGCTCATGCAGTCCTTTCGTTCTATCCAAGATGTTTTCCATCTTTCAACACTCCAATCCTTTATTGCAGCGCGACAGCTCGCATATGGGATTGGAACAAAAGGCTCAGGGCCAAAGCAATTAAATGCTGATCCTGATTTAGCTAGTGTATCCGCCTTCTCATTACCGTGGATGCCAGTGTGGCCCGGCGTCCATGCAACAGTGACGTGATTGTTTTCACCCAATTTATTTAGGTGTTTAATGCATGATAATACTGTATTAGATTTAACAGTATTATTTTGGATAGCCAATATCGCTGCTTGGCTATCCACTAAAATTATTATTTCTTCATTTAGAGTTTTTTCCATGGTCAGTTTCTTCGCTACTTCAGCTATAGCGAAGACCTCTGCCTGAAAGACTGTACTATATCTTCCCAAATGGAAAAAACTTTGGTCTGATTGAGATCCTGATGGGTATTCTATATAGAAACTCGCACCGGCTCTTCCATTCAATTTGGACCCGTCAGTGTAACATCTGATCATGCTTTGTTCTAAAGCACTTTCAAACTGCACTGCGTCCTTGCGTTCTAAAATAAGGCATTTGTACTGTTTTCCAAATATCTTTGTTTTGTTTATCAGGTCTGAGGGCATGCTCAACAAAGACAAGTTTTCCTTTGCTTCATTGCATACATCAACATGACTTTTAGTTTTCCCTGTTGAACCGATTGTCACGTCTGACCAAAGGCCCACACGGGATAACCTGTATGAACCTTTTAACGCCTCTGACAATATGAATTCATTAATTGGCATGATATTCAACAGCATTTCCAGAGCACCTGTGGGGGTACTGGGGAATGCTGAAGAAATCATAAGACAGGCTAGTCTTTGTACTCTAGCAAGTTTTTTCACTAGATATTTTTTATTTAGTCCACCAACCCAGGATGTACACGCATAAGTGATAACAGGTCGTATCATTGCAGTGTATATCCATCGCATGTTGGTGGGATTTAATCCCCACGCCTTGCCCACTATTTGTCTGCATTGTAATAACGCCGCAGTCGCCTTGCGAGCAATACGTGTTATGTGAGGTTTCCAGGTAAGCTTACTATCAAGGGTTATACCTAGTAGTCTTGCTTCTTTGGAAATTACTAACTGGTGTCCGTTTAAACACAAGGTTCCGAAAGCCGGCTTCCTTTTGTTGGTAAACAGGACTATTTCGGTTTTCTTACTGCTGAATTGAAGCTCTTGATTATGTGCCCAATTATTCGCAATATTTAGTGCTTTTTGAGCCCTACCTTTGATCCACAGCATATTGGTTCCAGTGACCAAAATTGCTACGTCATCGGCATAGGCTTGTACATGAAAGCCCCTGTTGTGTAGATCTATCAACAAGGAGTTTAATACACAGTTCCATAGAAAAGGGGACAAAATACCACCTTGTGGATTCCCTTTCACCACTTCCCTTTTACGCTTCTCACCATTTAGCTCTACTTGAACTGTGCGGTGTCCCAATAAATTCTCAATCCAATGGATTAGAAAAGGGGACACCCCCAGTTCTCGAAGAGCATCGGCAATGCCGCTATGAGTTATGTTATCAAAAGCACCAACGATATCCAAAAATATCCCTAGTGTCGTTTTTTTCTTTGCCAAACTAAGCTCAATGCGTCGTACAAATTCGTGCAGTGCAGTTTCAGTTGAAACCCCTGCTCTAAATCCATACTGAAACGCAGAGAGCCTTGCCTGCAAATTAGAATCATCGTTGAGATGATAAAGTATTAATCTTTCCAACCATTTAAGTTGAAAAGAAGTTAAAGTGATCATCCGGAAAGACTTAACTTCATGATAGTTTTCTTTACTGGGTTTAGGAATAAAAATACCACTACCTTCTTTCCATGCTTTCGGTACATAACTGTACTTCAAACATGTTAAGAAAATGGTTTGGTATATGTTTTTTGTACTGTTCCAACCTTTCTGAAGAAGCACCGGGTAAATACCATCTGGTCCGGGCGCCTTGAAAGGCTGAAATTCGTTTATTGCCTTTTCCATCTTTTCAAGGGAGCAAATGGAATTAACAATTTCAACATCTGTTATTGACACAGTGTTTTTATTTGGTTCGTCTGCTGTTTTACTGCAGCTTACCTCTCGACTTCCTGGAGCTAAGATGTCTAAGAGGCAATCTATAGTTTCACCATCAGATTCTGTAAATTTTCCGTCGGGTCTTAAAACGTTGCTTATTTGCATCGTTTCGTTACGACCCATAACTTTAGTCAATCGTGCAATTGCACTTTGGCTTTTCATTGATTCCGTAAAGAGACGCCAAGAATCTCTCTTGGCTTTCCTAACGGCTTTTTTAAAAATTGTCTGGGCTTGCCTGAACGCTTCCCAATCTTTTTCAAGTTTAGATTTGATGGCTTTACGATGAGCTCTACGAGCCTCTCTGCGGAGACCGTTCACCTCCGTATTCCACCAAGTATTCTGCGTCTTACGTCGGATCTTACGCTGAGGGCAAGATGCATTGTAAGATTTGATTATCTCTGATTGAACAGTCGATGCCAATCTTTCTATATCCTCTACTGACGATATTTTGACTGGTTTACTATTCAAATCATGTAATCTCTGATCAAGTTCGCTTGCATACTTGCTCCAGCAAGTACGTCTAACGTTTCTGATCATTTTTGCTTTTTTGGTGCTCATCTGAATTCTGAATCTAATATACATGTGGTCTGAAAAGGAAGGCACATCACTGACATGCCAATCTCTTATACAGTTCACTGCATTTCGATTCATGAGAGTCAGATCTAGCACTTCTTCTCTTTTTCTTGTTCTGAACGTGGGCTTATTGCCCACGTTACAGAAGTACAAGTTCGAACTAGCACAGTACGTGAGCAAATCCATACCTCTTGAATTGACGTTGGAGGAGCCCCATACTGTGTGATGTGCGTTTGTATCTGTTCCTATCACAGTAGGAATGTTATCTCTGTCACTGAATGACAGCAGCTCTTTCAGTATTTCTGGCGGAGCTGGTTCTTCCATAGCCATGTAAGCCGATACAAAGATAAAACTATCCCCTTCTCGTCTTACACTTTTGACCCTCACTGCTACCACATCTTCGCTAGAAAACTGTGGTATGAGAGAGCATGTCATATCAGAAGTAACATAAATGCAAGCTCGAGGACGTTTATCTTTTTCATTACCTTGAAAAAGTTTCCATCCCCTTGGTTTACTTCTGATTGCGCCTCCATAGGTCCAAGGTTCCTGCGCTAGGATAATTCCCGAACCAATGTTTTTTGTTACTTCACACAAGTTATAGCTAGCTGCCTTACTCCTGTGAAGGTTAATCTGCCAGCATTCAAAACCATTCAACTTAGTTTTTTGTGCTGGGATTTTTCTATGATTAATTATATTGTTTGTTGTTATTCTGTTGTTCATACAAGGTATAAACTTGAGGAATACAACAATTTTGCTCTAAGAAGGTGACTGCCAGGCTACTTTATTTGGGGCTGGTTGCCTTTGAACCCTCATTTGGATTTTTAGGCTCCTCAGCTCCATCAGAAGCATCACTGACGTTTCCTCCTCCTGTGTTTCCAGGCACTTCAGTATCCATCTGCACTTCTTTGAGTGCTTCTGGACCTGTAGTCCTTCTTTTGTTGATCTGTTTTTGGAACTGCACCCTTCTAAAACCAGCGAAGGGGGCCCACTCCAATTCTTCCAATGATTGTAGCGAAGGTTCTTGGACTGCTACAACATGTAGCATTCCGCCAGAACCTTTCGACTTATATTTGTTTCTGATGTCCTTGAGATGGATCTCTGGGTTACATCGATCCACCAGTTCAAGGACATTTTTGATTTCCAGGCCTTCGTTATCTGGAAGCCAGATACCGAAGGTTTCCGACTTTATTGCATCTTTTGGGCCTCTTGCTTCGTATCCCTGATGATCCACAGAGGTCGGAGCTATGGCCCGCACAATCTCTTGTGCCCATTCCAGGGATTTCTCATCGTAACATATCATGAGAACTCTACCCGAGTGGATAAAAGTTCTCTCGATACGTACCGAGAAATCCAATTTTGTCTTCAGGATCATCTGGTTGATGGCCCCTTGGATTACCCGTAAATCGGATTCTACCATAGGGGCTTCCCCTTTTGATCCTTTTCTCGTTATTACGAGCTTCTGGTTGCTGGTTTTAACAGCTCTAGCATACGATGCTAGATTGCTAGGCCCAGCTTCCTCTGCCCGCTTTGTTCCCCTCTGCTCTACATGTTCGGACTCAATCCGACCACGCTTTTGCTTGGGGTTTGTTGGGGTCGTTAGAGAGCCAGAAGACTCCCTCGGCCTTTTTGTTGACCCAGAGTTGGAAGCTTGAAAGTCACCTCCAGGGTTGTTAAGGTCTAAACCTTTCAACCCCTTCAACAGCTTCTTCCGCTGCTTCCGCCTCTGGTTTCTTTCATAATTCTTTCCCGGACGCCACTCAGACGTGCTACCATTGTCCGAAGATTTTGGTGGATTCTGAGAAGGTGTACCGGGAGCGGTATTCGACTTTTCAGTCGACGAAGCCACTTTTACTGTTTCCTCTGCACTAGTAGGTTTCTCCACAAGCGGAGAAGACCATGCAGAGGCCGATTCTTTAGTACTCCCTTCATCCCCTACTCCAACCGGAGTAGAGGCTTTCTCAGGAGTACTCCCACTGCCGCTGAACATTTCAATGACTGTTCGCTGCGACAGTGTTGCGTCACTTGACAGGGGTACAAGCCGTACTTTTCTCTTTTTTTCATTTTCCTTGTTCATTCATAAAGTTTGGTTTTTCTTTTCAGCTGGGAAAAACCTAAAGACCAGAGTTATCGGTAAAAAAAAAAAAAAAAAAAAAAAAAAAAAAAAAAAAAAAAAGGGTATATGGCCACGTCAATTTATCCTAACCGAATTCAGTCGACTATATGCCATGAACTTGTCATTCTGTGCAGTGGCCTCGGGAATGCCCCCCCAATACAACTGCAGGCCCCCACCCAGTCGCCAACTGGAGCTACAATTGCATGGAGATTTCCACAAATTGACGGAGGCAGCCCCCCCAATTGGCTAGATCAGGGGCGGGCCTCTGAACTATCTTGCGGCCGCGGTACGGAGCGCGTTTTAGACCTGTACCCTCTACATCTATGAGATTCCATGACAGTCGTCTGAATACAGTTTTCAATCTTGACATGTCCATTTAATTTACAGACTTGAAAAGGACCACTAACTTCAGGAACATCGGATCTTGTGGAGTAATGCTTGTCTTAGCTAATGCCAAGTCTGCATCATCCACTCCCTTAACCACCTCCCGATCTCCCATCCGTTAGGATAGATAAATCGGGAAGCTTTGAAGGAGCGAACTTATGAAGCTTGGCCGTCGCTTAGGCTTGCCCTTTCCCACTTTCCTCGGTGTCGTTGGTAGTGGTATCCGATTCAACAAAAAAAAAAAAAAAAAAAAAAAAAAAAAAAAAAAGAAAAGAAAAATGCCAGAGCCTCGTTTGCCAACATAACCATGTTGTTTCCGCCGGGCACCACTCGGAGGTGAGGTTGGACTTCTGCCTCGGCGAAACAACAAGTAACAAAGATTTTAAACTATATGACAGCATGTTTAATCAGTTAAAGGAAAAGTATCAAAAATCAGAATCGCATGAAGAATGTATTCAAATACTTACACTATCTCCATTTACAATAGAAAGAACAATGAACGAATTTAACTCTTTAAATTACATGATTAAAAAAGTCGTGCTGTGTTGAAAGAAAGGAGGATACTAGCATTGTGCGAAAAAAACAAAGGTAAAAATTTGGTTCCAGAAGTGATAAAGCAAGTAATAAATTTTTATCAAAATGATGATAACAGCCAAATGTGTACTGGAAGGAAAGATTCTGTAGCCAAAGGAAATAAAGATGGTAAAAAAGAATAGCAACAAAAGCGTTTGGTGTTGTCAAAATTTAAAGAACTGTACGCATCTTGGAAAGATACACACCCAAAGGCAAAAATTGGATTTTCTTCTTTTGCTAAATTGCAACCACAATGGTGTGTACTTGCTGGTTCATCAGGCACACATTCAGTTTGTGTCTGTGTCTATCATCAGAATCCCAAATTGATGGTCAGATCTTGCTTGCTTTGCTCTGTACATGACTTGATGGCAATTTGTGTCTGTTCAATTGACAGTGAAACATGTATGATGGGGAGTTGCAAGAAATGTCCTGGACAAGATGCTACAATATTTGGCAGACTGTGAGGAAATACCAGAAGAGGTAACATATCAGCAAAGAATCAGTACAGATCGAGCAAAACTGACTACCTTAGTGGAACCAAAAACTGAATTTATCGATAATATTTCATCTCTGATCACGAGACAGACGAGACACAGTTACACTGCAAAAGCACAGACAAAGTACATGATGAGATTAAAAGCATATATAAAACCAAAATCAGAAATTATTGTTCAAGGTTATTTGGCAGAAAATTTTTCTTATGTGGTACAAGACGAAATTCAAAGCTTCATTGGGAACAGGCAGGCCACTATACACCCTTTTGTCATATATACCATCAGCTTGAAAATACATCCATTGAACACAAAAATGTTTGCATTGTCTGTGATGTCAAGGAACACAACACGTGTACAGTTTATACATTTCTTCAAGTGCTAATTGAATATCTAATGTCCAAGGAACACAACACCTATACAGTTTATACATTTCTTCAAGTGCTAATTGAATATCTAATAGTTGAATTCCCAGAGTTGAAAAAAATTATCTATTTTACAGACGGATGTGCAGGACAGTGCAAGAACAATTCAAATTTCATGAATTTATGTTATTATTTGATAGGCTAGGCCATTGTCAGCAACATGGCCTAGTGGTATCGCGCGCAGGTGACAGATCCTACGTGACGGGTTCGATTTGCGGCTGGAGTCGATCGCATTTGACATATGTAACGTGTGGCTGCTGACTTGAAGAGCGCAAGGCCAAGCTCACTTCGCAGTCTCCCTCAATTACTGTTGAATTTTCAATTTTATTTGATAGATTTTGGGCTCCAAGCAGAATGGCACTTTTTTGCTACTTCACATGGAAAAAGTGCGTGTGATGGGGTAAGAGGTACTGTAAAGCGACTTCTCGCAAAAGCTAGTTTGCAAAGGCCATACAGTGATGCTGTTCTTTCTACTGATGCGATTATGACCTTTTGTGAAGCAAATGTGCCAAAAATCAAGTTCTTTAACGTTAAGCCAGAGAGATACGAAGCTTGCAAGAAAAAATTGCAGTCATGATTTAAGTTGGCTAAAACAATACAGGGAACTCTAAAATACCACAGGTTTGTTTTAATTTTTTAATCAAAATTACAAGCATTCAGACTGAGTGATCAAGCAAATCCACCTGATATAGTTTTGGTAACAGGAGAACAAACTGCGGATGATGAAGAATTTAGCTCACCGAAAATCATCAACCAACAGTCTTATATTTGCTGCAGTTACAATGAAAAAAAAAATGGATTGGTATGGTTGAAGAAAAAATCTGAAGAATTTGGTGACTTTTTAATCAACTTTATGCAGCCATTTTTACTGGCCATCAACTGCTGGCAAATGTTGGATTGATCCAGGAACCATTATTTGCATCATTGAAACACCGTTGTTAATTTCATCTGGTCGATGTTATTTTACACTATCTAAAACTGATGCCATTCATTTAAACAGATTTAAAAAAAATAAATGACTGTGTATCATGATAGGGCAAATTTTTGCGTCTTTTTTACAGCTTCCGAAATATTCAAATTTAAGTAGTGAGATGTTTCAAGCTGTTTGCAGATATTTTATATTACAATTTATATATTATAACTTGCAATTTTTTTCGATGTTACATGCAATTTTTCTGGTAAATTTCAAGTATTTTGCAAAATGTAACTAGCGTTTTCAAACTTGAAGCATGTTTGGTTGTTGGTGCATGGTATTTAACATTATTACTATGACTTCTTTATTTTGCTGCTTGCCAGATTCCACCAAGCAGAGATAATCATCGTGAAGCATCTTTTCCAAGGACGCAACAACGACACTAGGTTGGGAGCTGAACCATTAACCTTGCGATCATGGTCATTGTGAAAACAACGCATCAAACCACTGCGCCACGCTGCCGGCAGAATTGATTAGTTGTTGGTGGTTGCTACCAGCAACAAAACACAACCAAGATCAGCGCTTCACCAATCAGCGAAGCACTTCACCAGTGTGTAAACAGTCACTTGCGCTGCGCGCTTCGTTTAAGGCATGTTTACACATTGGTGAAGCTTCACGCAGGTTTTTGTTTGTTTCTTTGTGCCGGGTTCAGCGATTCGCAAGAGTTTCACTGAAGTTAAGTGAAGTGCAGTGCACCAAGTAGCTACAAAGCCACTTTTGAGCCTAGGTGCACGCGGTTTATAGGTCGACTGCTACTAACGAAAATAGGCCCAGAGGGTCTGAGAGATCAAAGTGTTTATGTGCAGGGAGTTTATAGGTGGTTGACAGGCAAGTTTTGCTACAACTAGTTTACCGGTATCCAAGATGTGCAGTTTGATCTAAGTCAAATATTTTTGTTTTTTGTAGTTGGTTGACTAATGGTAGAGTAACCGCTAGTGTACAAAGCCTAGTAAAGTAGTGGACTAATTTGGGCAAGGATAGGCTTTTACAAAATCGGTTGGCTACCGGTATTTTTACGCTTAAATGGGCCTGTACTAGTTTACTGAACTATGCTCTTTTTTGGACTGTTGCCACCAAACACAGGGTACCAGTAAGTGACTTGCCACTGTTGCCACCCAACCTAGGCCAGTAGGCCGCCTGTCTGTAGCGAAGGGTTGGGTGCTGGGTGGGGGTAGGCAGTGATGGGCACGATAAACCTCTGTATTAAAGCGATAACGATGATCGATAATTTCAAAAATGCTCAGAGCGATACCGATAATCGATAAATCTCAATTTCTTAAAACGATATCGGTAATCGATAATTTATCGCCGATAAATTTTTCCGATAAATGTAGCGGTAAATTTTCAATGTGTTTGACAAAGTTTTTTTTCTTGTAAGTCAAATCACAAAAGTGTTTTTCTAGATTTTTCAAGAAAAGAGAGCACTTGAAGAATTTTGCCGTAGCATTAAACAAAACGAAGAGAGGTTTTTTTAATTGCTACAAGACTTTATTGACACCGTGAATTTTGCCATAGCGCTGACTCCCTAATTTTGAACACTGTGTGCATAAAGAATCGATTATTGCGATAATTTATGGACGATAACAAAATATATTACAAAAGCGATATCAGTAATTGATAAATCCAAACTATTTTGAGCGATAACAATAATCGGTAAAAAATCATCGCCGATAAATTATCGCGGAAAATGCCCGTCTCTGGGGGTAGGATCAGCCATCAGTACTGAGTATGGACAGTTGCTATTGTGACAATGCATCGATACCGGTAGGTTAACAATATTGATGGATGAAAGGTAACTTTTCCCCAAGGGCTGATTATCGTACCGGTAGTCCTGTACGATACCGGTTACCAACTGCCCAACCTTGTTTTACAGTTTAGGGCCACAGGGTCAGAGAGACAAAATTGTTTATCTGTTGAGGTACTGGTATAGACTGGTATATAGGCCTATCTAAGTAGTAAACAAGCGAGTTTGGCTAAGCATATTTTATTCAAAGATTCATAGTTTAAACAACTGGTACCTATGTCAAATGCATCGGTATATTTAAATTCTTTAAAGTCAGTTGACAGGATGACCAGTACCGGTACTGGTATATGTGGTAGTATACCTATGCCTATCTGTGGTCGTATAACTGCTAGTAACTATGTCTAAAGAACTATCAATTGGTTAATGATAGGCTTTTCAAAACACCAATATTAGGACTGATAGACTGCACTGAGAAGTAGCAGTTGAATAATTAACAAATATAGGCTTACCGGTACGGTACTGTACTAGTTTGCTTTGCTTAATGTTAACAGATTTTTGTGCAGTTTTTCTTTTAATTTTTTTACTCAATGTAATACCTGACAATGACCAATGGTTGTTTTCATTTTAAGGTTCACTACCGGTATATTGTATTATTATTATTATTATTGCTTTTTGCTAACCAAGTGATAGCTGATAAATGATTCTGTCTTGCTTTGTAGGGTTGTACAGTTTGTTGCCTATTAGGTTTAGCAAAGCCAGAAATTTGTTTTTTGATGTCAGTGGTAGTTGATCTATGTCAGTCTTTGACCTAATTCTACTGACCATCACAAACCAATAATACAGCGTATCTCTGTGTATTATTCAGCTGGTTAATTTTTTTGGGGGAAATCGCAGGTGTATAAATTTTGTTCAGTCAAAATTTGGAGTCATAAAACAAAGTTTGGGAACCATTGGCATTAGTGCAATGTTTTCTTTCAGCTGTTAACTGATTACTGATGTTTTTATTTCAATACCATGTTAACATATTATGTACAACTAATACAAATCACTGCATGATCAATGAAGTTGGCAGAGAATTTTCTGCAAGTTACACAAAATGGCCCGTCTTTGAATGCTGACTATTAATTAACTACAAATATTACCCCTCTGAAATTTTTGTATGTTAATAGGAGGATGACAGAGATTTTTTTCCACTTTTTGAAAATAATTAGTCACGTGATCCACTAGGTCAAATTCGGAATCAAAATGAAGGTCCAAACATCGTTGCCTTTAAGCAGGCAAATTGTAGAATTTTTTAAACAGAAATGGAATCCTTGGGCCATTTCCTTCAAAATGATACTAAATTTGTTGAAATCCTCCCAGCGGTGGTGGAGATACTGCGATTTGAATTATAGCTGGTACCCTATTTTTATGTCAAAACCCAAATTTTTGAAGGAGCGTATCTCCAAAACTACAACTCCGATTTTGATAAAATTCAAAATTTGTGTTTTTTTACATAAACTCCACCTGCAAACCAAATTTTGTCCAAATCAGAGAAGGTAGGTATTTGGGTGATCTGAGATGGAATGACCCTATTGCAGGGAGTTAATACATTCGCTTAACTTGTAAAATGGAATGTGTTATTAAAAATTGATTTTAGATTGAAAGATTACAAGCAAAAGTTGTTGAACCACTAACTGAGTATGGATCAAAGTGCAAGCACACACAGGTAACTTTCATGCTTGTTTGGTGTTTCATTCTGTGTGATAAATATAAGGGGTTGGTGGAAAAATGGATGACTTAATGTGGAAGAAGATTCTAGGATTCCCACGGTCATAGAAAAACCTGGAAAATCCTGGAAAAATAATTTTCTTGGAAAGTCATGAAAAACTTGCAAAAAGTTGAAAGTCATGGAAAAAAATTTAAAAGTTGTCCAAAAATTTTGCCAAAGGACTTTTTTGAAAATAATTCTTTTATTCTAAAGACACCTTTAAGTTATGTTTGTAAGTTTTTTCGCATTAGCTAATAGGTCTGCCTATTCTGGACTGAAGTAATTTTTAGCTGTTTGAGTCTCTATGTAGGACAGAAATTTTTGATTGCTAAAGTCTGGGTTTCTATACCATGCCACATAAGAACACGCTTACAAACAAACGCATTGCAGAGCATAGGCAAAACTACTACCATGCCATGAGTATTGTTATGTAACAAAGAGAGAGCTCAGTGCATTTAAAATCAAGCACTATTTCAACACAGTGCAATGTTGTATAACAGCAGTAGGTTATACGAATTCTATCAGCTAGTAACTAAAGTTTTACAAACCCCGAAGAAAACGAAAAACTGTTATACTGCTGGATAAATCGTTGCACAAAAACTAGATTATGCATTGTTTTGAAATGTACCTGAACTATCTCTCAAGCAGCTATTTAAAAGGCGAGGATTGGTGTTTAAGAACGCGGGTCATCTTGAAACAATAACACTGCAATCTTCTTCGTTCTTCTTCAAACTTTGAAATAATTCGATCTATGAATTTTGTTTATCTTGCTTAATTTTGACTTTGTGCACGCTCACCCTTGTCACCACCATGCTCAGCAGGTCAAAGCGAAAATAAGAAAAAAAAAATTTTTGCTTTGTAATAGCTATAAAAAGTTGCCATCTCACCTAAAAACACCTTACGCTAAAAATCAGCTTCATTGAGTAAAATTTGAAATCTTCGCCAGCCAATTGAAAGCTTCAGTTTTTGCCAAAAAAGAGCCCAAATCTGACGCTTAGTTGGTAAGTTTCAACATTGTTTATCAGAAACGTAACAGTGAAATTGAATCGGCATTTAGTCTGAAATTATCTCCTGTAAAACATGAACTCATTAGGATAACGTTATATTGTAAATCGCCGCAACCCAGTTGAAATTACTTTAAAAATCAAAAATATTACCTAATTTTGATGCAAAAAAACTAATCCGCTATTTAGAATAAGTGTAAACCTCAAATTCGGCTTCTTACGGTATGTAAACATGCGTGACATTTTTATTAAACAGTAATATGTCTATGGTAACACAAATTAGTTCTATTCAAAATACCACTCAAGCAAAATTTGACCTAATAAACCATATGTAGGCACTTCCCTTGCATTGCTTTGCAGGAGAGCCGGTGAATATGGTTTATTAGATCAAAGTTTGCTTGAGTGGTGTTTTGAGTATTTGATGCGTTAATTTTGATGTCATTCTAATAGTACACCAGTGAATATTAAAAGGCAGACGGAGTTCTTGAACAGCTCAGGCAAGTCACGGAGCATACACCATAAGAGTTAAGAGCAAGCGATAACGATGCAAAGTTGGCTGTTGCATCAGCGGAGGCAAAGCAAGAGCTTGGTGTGCCTATAGAGGTTCAGCTCGCAAGTCTAATAAGATTTGAGAATTGCGGAGTATCACTAGTGCATTCCTTTTGCCACACAAAGTGGTATTCGGCTGCTAGCTTACTTCTGTGTTTATTGGCAAAATGAAGATTATTGGCAAAATGAAATTTATCGGCAAAATGAAGGTCCTATTCCGTGGCTTAGCGTCTGGATAACGCAACTCCGAAGAGACGTTGCAGTGGTGACTAGCCGTTGGTAACACTGAGTCCAATTTGATCGTCTTGGGGAGTGCACCCAAGACCTGAGATTCTACTTGAATAAGGTACATGGAGTAAGGTTTGTTAAAGATTGTTGCCTAATATCTTAAATTGTGATAAATAAGCTTCATAGTTTGCTAAAGTGTTAATTATCTTGTCTTTCAAATATAATACTATCTGATTATATCCACTGTACGAACAATCATTGCGATGAGTCACCAACATTTCCTCGATGAGATTGCTACCAAGATGGATGGAGTGTACAAACAACTGGATGAGTATAAGGCTGACTTTGTAACAGCATGTAATACAACAACAAACCCAGTTGCTGCTGCTTTTCCTTCTTTTTCAGGTAGGCCTGCCAACTTAGAAGAGCAATGGAAGCGGCTTCAAGATCTGTACGCTGTGGTCGATGATTTAAAGGCTCTAGTCTGTTCTACCCAGGATAGGATTCAGAGTGCTGAAAAATCTATCGATGATCTTGAGCAGTATGGTCGATCAAATTGTCTCATCATCCATGGAGCCAAGGATGTTCCAAAAGAGGGGAAGTACCTAGAATGTGAAAATTTTGTGTGTGACTTAATCAATGAGAAGATTAAACCGGAAACACCATTGCAGGTCCATGATCTTGATATTGCCCATCCCTTGCCTGCTCGTAAGGGAACCCCGGTAATCATCAAGTTCCTCCGGAGAACTCAACGCAACTACATCTACGCGAAGAAAAAGATCTTGAAGAGTTCTGGATTGGTCATCACGGAATCTTTGACAAAGCGCCGCCTGAAGCTTCTTGAAGCTGCTAGGAGTGCTTTTCCGTGGAGATCTGTGTGGACCATGAAGGGAAATGTTTATGTCTTCCACAACAATAGAAGACAGGTGATACATGATTTTGATGATATAAATAAAATTAAGTCTAAACCTGCTTATGCTCGAGCTGTTTCTGGGTAAAATGTGACTAGTTCAGTACATAAATCTAAGGATAGTCTTAATTTTAAACCTTCAGTATCACCTATAATTTTCTGGACTTTTTTTTTTTTTTGTTGTACAATGATTTGTGTCAACATCAGAAATCAAATTATGGGTAAATTTGTCACCGCTTTCAGACACGCTAAAGTAGTGCCAATTCACAAAAAGGGTGATGTTCAGAATTTAAACAATTATAGGCCAATTAGTTTGCTGTCAAGCTTCTCAAAGATTCTCGAAAAAATCGTTTACAGGAGGCTGTATTCGTTCTTTGATCGCTTCAACTTGTTTTCTAATTCCCAGTTTGGGTTCAGAAGAGGTCACTCTACTTCCCATGCTAATTGTCTGCTTGTTGACAAAGTCGCTGCATCATTCGAAAAAAAGCTTTGTACTCTCGGAATTTTTCTTGACCTCACGAAAGCTTTTGATACTATTAACCATAAAATTCTCTTGCATAAACTTGATCATTATGGCATTAGAGGCACAGCCTTAAACTGGTTTATGAGTTACCTGACTGGACGCACTCAACAGGTTTGTTACAACGGTGTTGCTTCTTCCAATATTAATGAGATAAATTTATCGGTGCCTCAAGGTTCGATTCTTGGCCCTTTATTATTTATTATTTACGTCAATGACTTCTCTAATTGCTTGAAATACGGAACTAGTTTGTCGTTTGCTGATGATACAAGTATTTTTATCAGTGGCAAAACGGCCTGAATGCTTTTCGATAAAGGGAACGACGAACTCTGTAATATCGATAATTGGCTGGTCGCCAACAAGCTCTTCCTAAATGCTAACAAAACAAAGTGTGTATATTTCAAGACTGCTAACTCCAAGACTCCCCCCAGTGATCTAAATTTAGTAATAAGAAACATTCCAATTGAAAGAGTGTCGTCAGTGCGAGTGTTAGGAACAATAATTCATGAAAATTTATCTTGGAAGGAGCATATGCTAGCTCTTAAGAGTAAATTGCGTGCTACCTTGGGTGCCGTGATTCGAGTCAAACCTTATCTCAATAAACATTCTTTATTATCGATTTATCATTCTCTGATAATAAGTCGTATTCGCTATTGTATAATTAATTGGAACCATGGTAATTCGACAATCCTAAATCAACTTCAGAGTATTTGTAATAAATTCATTCGACTGACTTTAGGAATAAGCTGTAATGAAGACGTCTTGCCACTGATGAAACAGCACAACTTACTAACAATTAACGATATATTTAAATATGAAATGGCTGTACTTATGTTTAGATTCCATAACTGTACTCTACCATCGGCTTTCGATCCTATTTTCCAATCCAAGTCTGCTTCAATTACAACTCGAAGCAATAGTTGCGTAATCCCAATAAGCTGTCGTAGTACTGTCAGTCAGCAATCAATTAGATATATTGGTCCCAAAACATGGAATAATATCCCGCTACCTATTAGAGAATCTAAGGCAATTGCCGCGTTTAAGAAAAAATTAAAACAGCACTTTTTAAATAGCTACTAGCTCTTCCTTAACCCTGCCTGCATAGGTTAAATTGTTTCGAACAGAAAACTGCTTTCTGCTATTTTTTTCAGGTAACCTACGTCGAGCCCTGTGACTTCACCTAACTTAAAACCCACCGTCGCTTTTGGACATTTGTATTTAGCTATTTTAGGCCTAGATATGGTGAGATGGCAGGATCTATTGCATGCCAAATTGTACTCGGTTCTTCTTGCTATGCCTTCGGCTCACTCTCAAACAGCATAACAATTTTCCTTTTTTTTTTGTGTATTTTAATTTTTTATTATTATTTTTTTTTTTCGTTGTTTATTAGCTCTTGCCATCTTGAGAGACCACCAGTTTCCTGAAACAGTCTTGCCCCCAGATTCGCAAACAACTTGATCTTGTCAATTTTATTACACAATCTCTGTACACACTCCTGCATGGGATGCATAGTCATAGTGCATTGTTAAAATCCTAATAAAACTATTTCAATTACAAGATATAATCTTTTTTTTATTTTCATTTGTGATAGTTGTCGTAAATCTGCGGTCATGCTGGACAGGATTTCTTTAGGTAGGTTTCTTTGCCTGTCTGGCTTTTTGTGGTTACTCTATGGTCTCAACGGCGCTTGGTATGGGGTTAGGTTGGGACTCTCTTTTCTTTCTATTTGCACTGTGACGACATTGAGTAACCTCGAAATGCCGTACACTGTTATGGTTCCTACCATTGCACTATATCGTGGCGGTGTTGGAGCTGTGGTCTCTCCAGTGTCTTTCTTATCTCGCCGTCATATGTTTGCTTTTTGTTCTTTTTTACCCTATTTTAAATTAATCGGGTGTTGCGACCATGCCTACTAATCCCCTCATCTTCAAGTTTCACTCTCGCTAGCATGTTACAACGTTGATTGTTTTGTCGCTTCTTCCCTTTTCTGTATCCGTTTGTATTTGAAATCCTATATTGCTGTGTTAATTTATTTTGACGGTGCAGAAATAAAAGACACTACTACTACTACTACTACTCAAGCACCATGATGAATGAAATAATTCGAAAATTGTGTAGATGAGGCGAAAAATTCTTTACTGGACCCCCTTACTTTTTTCTCACACACACACACTTCCTCTGATTGCAAGTCTGAGACTTGCAGTACATGTTTACACTGGGAAATGTTACAGATTGTTGATTAAACAATAGTCTCATACTTGCAATCAGAGGAAGAGTGTGTGTATGAGAGAGAAGAGGGGGTCCTGCCAAGAATCCTTTGCCTCATCTACACAATTATCGAATTTTCCATTCATCATGGCGCTTGAGGTCCTAAGTGTCGCCAATGGCTAGTCGTCACTGCAACGTTTCTTTGGAGCTGTGTGGTCCAGACACTAAGTCGTGAAGATGGGCCACGCCACTTGTCAAACGCTTCGGCGTTATACTGCGAGTATAATAAAGATTTGATTTTGATTGCTTCTGTGTGCTACAACCAGTATGCCAGTAATTCTAAACCTGGCAGTGGTTACTCAGACTTTAGATCAGAAAAGGTTAGATAAAGTGATAAATGTGCCCGTGTTATTTTGACTGTATTTCAACCCAACTGTTGCTGCTTACAAAACGTAGATGAAGACCTTCATTTTGCCAATAAACACAGAAGTAAGCTAGCAGCCGAATACCACTTTGTGTGGCAAAAGGAATGCACTAGTGATATTCCACAATTCTCAAATCTTATTAGACTTGCGAGCTGAACCTCTATAGGCACACCAAGCTCTTGCTTTGCCTCCGCTGATGCAACAGCCAACTTTGCATCGTTATCGCTTGCTCTTAACTCTTATGGTGTATGCTCCGTGACTTGCCTGAGCTGTTCAAGAACTCCGTCTGCCTTTTAATATTCACTGGTGTACTATTAGAATGACATCAAAATTAACGCATCAAATACTCAAAACACCACTCAAGCAAACTTTGATCTAATAAACCATATTCACCGGCTCTCCTGCAAAGCAATGCAAGGGAAGTGCCTACATATGGTTTATTAGGTCAAATTTTGCTTGAGTGGTATTTTGAATAGAACTAATTTGTGTTACCATAGACATATTACTGTTTAATAAAAATGTCACGCATGTTTACATACCGTAAGAAGCCGAATTTGAGGTTTACACTTATTCTAAATAGCGGATTAGTTTTTTTGCATCAAAATTAGGTAATATTTTTGATTTTTAAAGTAATTTCAACTGGGTTGCGGCGATTTACAATATAACGTTATCCTAATGAGTTCATGTTTTACAGGAGATAATTTCAGACTAAATGCCGATTTCAATTTCACTGTTACGTTTCTGATAAACAATGTTGAAACTTACCAACTAAGCGTCAGATTTGGGCTCTTTTTTGGCAAAAACTGAAGCTTTCAATTGGCTGGCGAGGATTTTAAACTTTATTCAATGAAGCTGATTTTTAGCGTGAGGTGTTTTTAGGTGAGATGGCAACTTTTTATAACTATTGCATAGCAAAAAATTTTTTCTTATTTATGCTCCGGCCTAATGCGCAGGCCTTGTTCCTCGGACCCGATGATCTTGGCTGCTTCCCTTTTGCATAGTAGTGTGATAGTGTTTCATGGTAAAATATATCGATTGAGTTTCCTGGTCGATTTATTGAGAATTTATGTTTTGTGGCCAATGTGTGTTGTTGTTGGATGTCGGGTTTGAATCCATTAATTTCATTTTTAGATTTGAAGTCGAAATTTAATGTATGAGCTCACTTGGTAGATTCAAGATTTATTAACCATCTGATGATGCTCGCCTTCCTATATATCATTAGATAGTGATGTACAGTACTGATAGCCAGTATGAAGCATTAACTTTTAGTGGACTTTAGTGGACTTATTTTTTTTTTTGCTTTTTCAGATATTACTACTAGCAAATTAGGAATGGATCAAGGATATAACTGATTAACTGTTTTATACGTTCTTGAGTATCGTGCATCACGTTCTACTGTACTGTAGAACTTAATACCTACATTAATGACTGTGCTTTCTTGAGTGATCTGTGGTAAAAGAATGCAGAATGTTCAATTTTTTTAGCACTGAAATTAAAGGAGTTGTTTGTGTCGGCGCAGTTTTGCTTTTTCTGTTTTACATACTGGTGCTGTCAATCACAAGACTGAAACAAGTCTCTCAATCCACTTTCCGATGCTGAAAAGCAATCCCTAAACTACAATGACATTAGCCATCCTTGTATCGAATATCTAATGCAGTTTAACTTTTTTGGTGGTGTCTATTCCATAATTTATTTGTTAAGATTCCCTGATTTAGATGATTAAATTTCATGTTATACTCTCATTTAATTATAGGCTGTACGTGGTTAGTTTCATAGGAGGCTGAAAGCGTTAGAAGCAGAACTACTTTGTCCGACAAGAGTTTTGCCTTGCCAATGTCCGTGAGTGTTTACAGCTACTGGTACCCCTCATTCGTATTATTATTCCAATAATTAAGAGCCTAAGCAAGAATCCAAAATGGCTTAATGTTAACTAGCCTACTAGAGTTGTTGTTTCTTGTGAAAGTTAAGTGTTGATCGCATGTATGTTTCATTTATATAGGATGGTGTAGCCCACTAACTACTAATGCTTTTTGTCAATACTTGGTGGCAATGGCAGCAAAGAAATTTAGAGCGAAGTTTAGATTTTAGTTACCTCGTTGCAATAGCAGCAATAGCATGGTGAATTGGCGATAGTGTTGACGTATTTTTGACATCTTTGCATTAATATCGTTTTTCTGTTCTACGCATAATCAGCTGTGTAGCTGTGACCTTGCATAGTTTACTTTGCACGTCACGCTATGAAACATAAGACTTTGCATACTTTTAAACGCAAAATCCTGAGGCCTACCAATTACATTTTAACACTAGTGTACCGCTGTACAGTGGTTGAAAATAAATGAATAACATAACTAACCGATCCTCTTAAAACTATTGCCGGTGTTCTGCCACGTCACTTTTTGCAGTTTTTATGACCTGGTTTTAGTAGCTTGCAATGCATGGTGTTTTCTATTTAGGTCCTATAGTTGAACGATAAACTTGATGTAATTCAGATAAATGTAGCTACTAATGTTTGTTGGTTTAGTTCACTTGCTGCGCGGCTAATGTGCTAGGAGCAAGTTTACAAAAGTTAAATCATGGCAAATTGCACAAGTTTCATATGCAAATGTGAAACGTATGCATCATGGATGTGAAAGCAGTCAAATTTTATTCCTTCGGCTTCCAGCTTTCTTTGAAGACACAACACCCAAGTTTGGTTTCGTTTCCACTAAAAAATTATTACTTCTACAGAATCCACATACAGGGAGTGTAGCTTACATAAAATAACGTAGAAAAGGTGCTATAATTGTTGTAAAAAGTCATAAAAATGTCGTGGAAAGTCATGAGAAAAGTCCTGGAATTTCAAATCAAACCTTCATTATAGTAGCCGTTTTACGCCGAAGCGTGTAACGAGTTGCAAGACCCATCTCCATGGCTTAGCGCTTGGGCAATAGGCTACAGTTTTGAAAAAACCTCGCAATGATGGTGAGTTGTTGAGTACACTGTGTAGATTTGACTGGCCCGGGAATCGAACCCAAGACATCTCGCATCAATAGCGTGCGTGAAAGTTGTGTGGTAACCCTGTTCTAGTCTTGGAACATGGTTGATAGATTATTTGGAAAATTTAATTTTGAATAAAATAACCAAGGAAAAATGAAACATACCGTTATTCAAATAATACAGAGACGTTTCTGTTAGAGTGCATTAGTAATTTTTAATTTTGTTTGATTTGACAATAGTTAATGTGTGGTAATCGAGACGTCTCTGTATTATTAGAATATGTTTCATTTTTGCTTAGTAATTACTCATGTTTTGGCTTATTCTAACGCAACAACAACAAGGTTTCAGCCAATTGTGATCACACAAGAAAAGTAACAATCGTCATTGGCAGGGAGACTGCAAACAGGCCTTACGCTTGTCGAGTCAAGCAGTCCCCTGAAGTAGAAGTTTTATATTAACTGTGCAAATTTCAGATTAGAGAACCGATAGGGCCTACTTGCATGAAAGACAAATTCTGAATTTCAGTTGGATGCATCTTGTAACCTGGTCGATGAAAATTTAGATATATAACGATGTAATTAACGTTAGGTGGTACAGAATTTGAAAATGGTTTGAAGTCGAAGATTCATTTTTCCCAAAGCTTTTCATCTGACACTCTTCAAGAAAAATTGTCAAAATGAAGAATAAGTGAACCAAGCTGATTTATAAAGGAAAAAAAAAAAAAAAAAAGAGTTCTGCTTGGTTAGAAATAGAGAGCTCTGATTGGTTAGTTAAAAGTATCCAATAGAAATCTTCAAATAGAGCTCTGATTGGCTAGAAAGTCAAAGGGAAAGAAATTCAAGACAGTTTCAAAGAATAAACGAATTCTTTTTGTTAGCAGAGGATAGGTTTGAGAGATTTAATAAAAGTAGCTTCTAAGGGGGAGAGATGAAAGAGAGAACGACCTCGGGGAAGAATTAAAAATTTGTCGTCATTGTAATGAAAAGCACATTCAGGGTTATCAAGAAGATGTTGACCAATAGCAGACTCGTGAAATTGCCGAGGAGAACTGTTGGCTTTACACCGACGAGGAAGGCTTTTGCAGACTCATGAAATTGCCGAGGAGAACTGTTGGTTTTACACCGACGAGGAAGGCTTTTTCGGCTGGTTGAAATGGTGAATTTGGGGATGTGTTGTTTGATACGCTCTTAAGGACGTTGAGACGTGTGATCAACGTACCGACTATCACAGTGGCACACAAATAGGTAAACAAGATTGCTGCAATGATGGGAAGGCAACACGTCTTTCTTCGTAGTTGGAAGGCAACACGTCCAAAAGATGTAATTTTTTGCAGTCATGAAGAAGAATTGCATTTGAGTCATAATTGTTCCTGCAAGTTCAAACAAGCATGTAAAGCTGTATTTATGCTGTATCTTGCTACCTTTTAATAATTACGGCTTTGGACTTGCAAAACATTTGAATCTTTCCGATCATTCGCATTCTGTATTTGATTCTTCACAGTACTCTTTTTTCGCAAGCTGCTATAGAATAAGGTTAGCAATTAGCATTTTACCATGGCCATGCCTTAACGTCACACATGCGCGTTACACATGCTTTACGTTACACACAATGACGTCACACATGTAAATTTACAAGATCAGGACTCCAGCTTTTATGAAGGGGGAGGTTTCATGTGTGATTGTTGGAATAACTTTTAAGTGGTCAAACCAACTGTTTGACTTAACCTTGCTTTGTAGACTACAAGCTTTTCAATTACTTTCTAGTATATTTTCATGGTTTTTAATATAAATTTTCTTGCAATGTACACATCCCACGTTAGCTGCACAAAAGCCAGTACTGATAAAACAGAGCTTTGTCACAAAATTTTCGTTTTTTGTGTTATGTTTTTATCAGTATAAGAGATGTCAGAATCACTCTGGCCATTATAAACTAGAACTTAATGGCAAAAATATTTTTGTCTTTGTATGTAGACATTGCCAGTCTTGTTCTGGAAGCAGAATCACTCTGACCATTATAAACTAGAACTTAATAGCAAAAACATTTTTGTCTTTGCATGTAGACATTACCAGTTTTATTCCAAACATTAAATCCCTAGCATTGTAGCGATAAGATTTTGTAACAGTTTTTTTGTGATTTGTTTATTTTTTTGACATAACCATGTAAGGGAAAAAGTTAGAAATTTTTTTGTTTGATTATTAAAAAAATTGTGTTCTCGGAAGATTGGGAGGTCGAGATTTGTATGGTGGAAACGCATCATTTATTAGCACAGGGTTTCCCAATTGGGGTTCTTGCACCCCTTTGGAGGGTGATGCAGCATTTCAGGTGTGCAAAGGCTTTTCAGTTTTTGGTCTTCTATTTAGAGAGCTTATATTTTCAATTGATTTATTGCCAAGTGTTTTGGCGCTGTCTTATTGCTGGTATTCTAAGTGGTGCGAGAATATTTTAAAAAATATTTTGAGGGTGTGGTACATTAAAAAGTTTGGGAACCACTGTATTAGCATATAGTGATCAATTCATTGCTGTAGTGCAGGGATGGGGAACAGGCAAAGCACTGCGGGCCACATTTACATTCGATTTTTAAATTGTGCTTTAAAACTACACAATTTTACGTCGCAAATTTGTTCAGCATTCATGGTGAGTTATTCTTTTACCTTAAGTCGGAGACTTTTGCGCGTTTTTTATGTTGCAAATGTAGCATGTTCATAGGAAATATCAATATTTTCTATTCTACTGGTATGTTGTACACTTAACGTAGTTCTGACGCAGGCCTCATTCAAACCTTAAATGGGACTCATGATAGCATTCGCAATTGCAGTGCTAAGCATTTCGTTTAGTTGCTAAGCATATCATACGAGTAAATTAGTCTACGCAAAATGTTGAAAACCTATAGATTTTATCTATTTATTTATTTCCATACTTGTCCTTCTACCACAAGAAAGTGTCAAGGCGCTATACCATCCAAAATACTTCATGCGATCATGATTATGCGATCATGACCATCCTAAATACGTCAATCCACTAGGACACGTAGTTCTAGTCAATTTTCTTTTAGGTCTATTTAGGAAGGAACAAAGTCGTTCCCATTTGTATCAGTTTTTTTAACACTACGAAAGAGTTTTATGAAATACTTGATTTTGAAATTGTGCAATCGCATTGGCAGTATCTTAATTCCCAGTGCTGACATTATTTCTAAAAGTTTGATTTTTTTCGTAAAGAAATAAATGTACCGTACCTAGATAAAACAGTTTGCCAAGGCTTATACTTCATGAAATTTTGTGATATATGAAGAGGTTTGTAAAATCTCTTCGGATATGTGTCACCAAATACGCAAAAAAGTCATCAGTGACATTTTACAGTAGATTGCTAAATACGCAAAAAAGTCATCAGTGACATTTTACAGTAGATTGCATAATTCAAACAATTAACCACATGAAATATTTAAGCAAATATTTCAAAAAAATTTCATACATGCTTAAATTCGCAAAAGAAATCGAAACCTGTATTTACATTGCAGTTTAAGTTTTCTTAAAAACCCTACCAAGGGTATATACAATCATTTCTGCAAAACTCTTTAGAATTTTTAAACGTAAATATCGTTGCCTTTACTTGAAAAATTTTGTTTTTGAATGAAACAGATTAACATTATATTTTTTGATCAACTAAACAAAATCGATCTTTTTGCAGCACTGCCACACTTTTTCCACTCACCAAGTCATCGCAAATACTAAATACTAACATTATCAGTTTAATTTTAATCATTATTTTTATACATGATGCAGTATAACTTATTGTTTTATAGAGCTTATTTAGCGCTTGCAAATTAAGTATACAGAATAGAACGAGCGTGCAAAAAAAAGGCTATGTCTGGGAGCAAAGTTTGTTTCTTCTTTTATACAAGCCTTTTTCTCTGGCGCTGAGTTTCCAGTCTATATAATAGAAAGTCTGTGATTGAACGATTGCAAATTTGCAATTTTGGTACCAATACTGCACTGGCATTTCATTTTGCTCTGTCTCATTGAAACTTATTTATTACATCATAAACGGTGTTCCTAGAGATTGTAATGAAAACGCAGCTGCACTGCAGCAACAGTTACCTGTTGTTAGTGCGGCACTGCAATCTCTGTTCCAACTGTTACTGAGTGGGTCAGGGGCGGATTCAGGGGTGGGAGACCTTTTTCAACAATGCTGTTGATGAATACAATTTTTCCATAATTTTAAACCTCTTCAACAACAATAATTCCTATGCTTTATACCAGTACACAGAAATCGAAAACGTGCGAAAAAATTGCATCATATTGGTATTTGGTGAAGACCACAAAATTAAGGGCAACAAATTCAAATACTATTTGCCTTAACTCTTGTTCAAAAAGCACTAAAATAACCTTCATAGAATGCAAATTTTCAAAAGTTTTCCTCGAGAGCATGCCCCCGGACCCCCCTAAAACCGTTACTGTCCTCATTTTGCTTCAAACTAACTCAGCCAGAAAATCTACGCTCAAAAATGTCAAACTTTAGTGCCCTCCCCTTAAACAAATTCTGGTTGCGTTCCTGGCATGAAAACATTTTAAATAGCTTAAACGCTCTTTCTCTGATCCAAACGTCTTTGCAATTAGCTAACATTCAAACTAAATGAAAACTGCATCCCCCCACCGAAATTTTCTGGATTTGCTCCTGGTTAGGGTATGAGGGTATGTTTGTTTAAGGGAATTTTGAACAGGACTGTTAACTTGAACTTGATCATTCTTGCCGAACTAGAACTTGAAATAAAAAATTAAAATCTTTGAACTCGAACTTGCAAATGTCTCTTGAACTCAAACTTGAATTCAATTAAAAATCGATTGAGTTCGCAAACCTGGTAATTGTTTAGGCTAGATGACAATTTTTGCCGATGCCTGCAAAATTCGTATTTAGAGATTTGCAAATTTCTGCTGTATAAATGTTTTTAGAGCGCTTGTGATAAGGTGGCTTCTGTGTGTTTCATGTCGTATTAACGCACTTCCATGTAATCTGACAGCTCAGATGGACGCGTGGTAAGAGCGTCTGCCTCTGGAGCTGCAGACTCAGGTTTGATTGCAAGCTGGGTCAAACCAATGACTTTTAAAATTGCTATTCACAACTTCCTTTCTTGACGCTCAGCGTTTAAAGGGACAGTGTGGAGAAAAGCCGGCAACTTGTGCCATTGGGAAAGGCAATTAGAAGAATCCCCTCACCTTGGTGTGGCAAGCAGATGGCCGGCAACTCCTAAGGGAGCTCGTTGTAGTGCTTTGATTGTTTTCTCGTGATAAGAGGATAAGTATGCAACTTGGCACAAATACAATACTGCGATTGTTATAGTAAATTTGTTTGGTTGCTTCCTCAATCCTTTACCTCGTAATGTTCTCACATAAGAACATACTCGAATTTTTTAAAAGTTTTTTTCTCAAAAAGTCAAGGGGCCTGAGGTCATGCCAAAATAAACTTTTCAAGGTTTCTTTAATTTCGTGCCTTGTCATAAATCACTTGATCTCTTTTAAGATTTCATTTTGGATTCAAGTGAAAAAATAAATTTTGTTTTTTTAGTGATTTCCGTGGATACACTTTTGTTAAGCAGAGAGGGGAGCAATATCATTGCCTAGCTATTTGTCGGATTCGCTGGGGTTGTCAAGCCTATATCACATCCACAAAGGATAACACAATGAAACTTTTACTCTAAGTTGAAATCAAGAATTGTTTTGTAAAATTTAATCCTACCTACAAGGGTGCTGGACCTGCCTGCCAGTCTCTCAATTTTTGTATGAAATTTATTAAAAAGGAGAGAGCTCGTCTCTACCCCAAAACATGCGACAATTTATGGACTGTTTCGCCCTACGTTTGCATGAAAACGAAGTTACAGACAATGTGTGCATCAAAAAATGCAGCAAGTTGACTAAATGAATCTAGAAAACGCTTGAGACTTCCACTGCTTTTCTATTGCTTTTTTTTTCGATTTTCTGTTGGGGATTTTCCCTTTTTGATGTTGAACGTCTGATCGTGGGGTGACTGCTTTCCCCAGGCACCTACAAAATTGCCTCGCTGGCTGACCAACTTGTATCGCAACACATAGTTTTGCAATAAATTAAACATTTCTCCTGCTTCACAATCTTCCCAAGAACAACAATTAATGCACAGTTCAACGAGCAACAAAAGGGAAAGATCAAACGTGGCATAAGCTATAACTTCAAAGGTTTTAGGAGCAGAGTTTTTTAGTGGGTGATGCTCAACAAAAAGGGGGTATTGACTCTTTTAGCCTCCACCAGATCTGAAAAACGGCTTGGGTAGAATATTGCCTCTCCCTGTAAATGTGAACGTTGTTTGGACTTTACTGTGTAACACAGGTGTATCCATAGCTAAGTACTAATCGAAACCCGACATTTGGGTGGAGGACATTTGGGCACAAGACATTTAGGCGCGAAATGCATCATAGGTTGGAGCGCATTTTTTAGCTAATTTTTAATTATGTGAAAGCGTTTTTTATCAAATGTTTTATTAAATTGATGCAGATTATTTTTAGTTTGCCGCGATTTGTTTTGCATGTTGTCATATATACAGCAAATAAATTGAGAGATGTGTATTTGTGGTCACATCATACAAAAAAAAACTAAAACAAAGTCAAGGTCAAGTTGCGATAAATAAAAAAACTCGTTTCCTAGGTCAATTATCTAGTAGTTACAGAAGTAAAGAGTTCTAGATGTAGAAGTAAAACGTCAATGCTATAAAAGCTACTAAAATGAAAAAAATTTGAAATTTAGTTATGTTTAAAGAGAATAAAGAAATCCTGTGTCAGCTGTCATTTGCTCACAAAAAATTTAATCTTTTGCTTTCAAGATTGACTAATCATGTTATCAAAATCTAGTTGTTGTTTTAAACGAAAAGTCTGAAGTTCTTACCAGAATTTTGCAATATTTGAATCACTGATTGCTTTGTTGCAGTTGTTTCATTCTCATGCACATTCATGGTTGGACAACATTGCAACGATAATGTTCTAAATTTTAGGTCTTCAATTTTGATTTTTAAACATTTTGAAGTGAATATTTAGTGCTTGCGAGCTCCTGATCTTAGATTTCAATCTTCACGGGGAACTTTTCTAAAATAACAGTTCTTTAAAACTATGAAAGCAGCTGCCCTACATTTTTCTAAGAAGTTTAGAGATGGGCACTTGATCCTTATCATCAGAAGTGTCAGTTGCGACTTGACACAACAATTTGCATTGTTTTCGTTTCTTAATGCACTGTTCTAGAAGGTTCCAAGGACGGTATGTTGTTTATTGAAATTTACCCGTGAGATGGCTTCATATAGTGGTATTGTGATGTAATGATACCGGTACTCATTACTTCGAGAATGTTTCGGGCGCTCTTGATGTTTTGTAACTTTGGCCAGCTGTAGTTTTGTGCTTGTGACGTAGCCAAAGGTGGGCTTTGTACTTTTTTAAAGTACCGGCACTGCCGGTACTCGGTGCTTTGTTAAAAGTATCGGCAGTACTGGTACTACGTACTTTAAAATCAAAAGTACCGTGGTACTTTTGTCGGTACTTTTCAAAAAAAGTTCCAGAAAGGAAACACTGCCCTATACTTTGTTGATTTTTAAGTGAAACTGGTCATTTTCATAATAATTAGGCCTGTAGGTATTAGCTAGATAATTACGGCACTAAATTACTCAATATTACTTGGTACAACACAATTCACGAATTGCAAACTATGCACCAACCATCAAAAAACCGTCCAAAACAAGCTATAGGCTAGTTAGTGCCTGTGGTTATTGCAACAAAAGTGAGGAAATGCAACCATTTCCCTCACCCTTAAGAATGGGCCGCAATGCATAAAGCGAAAACTTTTTTATTGGGGACCACATTTTTCCAGAATGCGACAAAAAGATTGCTTAGGGTTTTTGAATGAATGGCAATGTTAGAACCACAAGTGGCCTACGCTGGAGTTTTCAATGGAAGGAGTTAGTCAAAAATTATAATGATGTCAAACCTTTTAGTGAAGTAATTAAAATAGAAACAGAACTTTTAACATCGAAGTGTGTAGAGCAGGGATACCCAATTTTTTTTTCAGAAGCAACAGATTTGATAATGTAAAAGTGCTCGCAGAGTCGAGGGCCAATAATCTTTTAAAGTGGCCTGTGCTTCGCTATTTTTTATAATTTGTTGCACTCCAGATCTTCACGTAGGATAAATCGTTTTAACTTTTTCATGACGCTTAATTTTCGTGTCTGTGATTATCAACAATACTCGAGTTGAGGGGGGATGCCATCCCCCTGGAAAACAACACCATCCTCCATAAAACAGTTTAGCATAAACCATACCCTTACAAGTACAATTACCATCCCTCCTTAAGTCTGCGTAAAACGTTGTAGGCCTACCATCCCCCCATAAGTGTTTAACAACTCGAGCACTGATTATTAGAAAGCATTCAAAGCTGTCAGTTAGATTCCTGTGATCATGATAATAGACAATACTTCGTGCGACCACGGACGAGGACAATTCATGAAAAGTCATGATTGCTAGACTGGAGACACTGGGTGTAGAGCAGTGATTCTCAGACATTATTGTTCTACCGCTTCCATTTGGAAGTTGAAGACTTTCATCACTCCCTTATCAGGAAACAAGTTTTAAGAGGGGTGTACGCCGTGCGTAGACGTTTTCTAAGATTGGGTTGCGTAAGTGCGAAGACACGTTTTGCTGTGTGAGTTCAGTATCTTATGAATTAAGATATAGCAAGCGAAAATGGAGCAGAAATGCGGATGCGCATTAGGAGCTGGGAATAATTCCATAACGGAACTGACAAATGGCGAATAAGCTACAAAGTAAGATGGGAAGAGCTGCTACAATGGACTTTCATAATCAGCAACGATTAGTTTGAAATATTAAAAATAGGCCTACTCGTTGCGTTGACATGAGTAAATATAATACAAAATATAGCATGCTATCAAGGTAGGCCTCGATGTGGGTCTTTAAAAAACGAAATTGATTTTAGCTCGCTAATAATGTTTACATCTAGAATACCATCGGATTCACAAGAAAAAGCATTCAATTATTTTATGTTTTTGCATCTCTGAGATACACCCAAAAAATATTGCAGAGAGTTGTAAGTCGGTTGAATGTCTGTCGGCAGCGTGGCGAGTGGTTGGGAGGGTCGTTTTTACGACGGGCATGTTCGCAAGGTTGATGGTTCAACTCCCACCCAAGCCTGTTTGTTGCTTCCTTGGATAAGATGCTTCACGACGATTATCTCTGCTTTGTGGAATCTAGCAAGCAGCAAATTGAAGAAGTCAGAAGCAAAACTCAACCGGAACAATCGGAAACAAAGACAACTCCTAAGCAAGTCTGGATTCGTCTTACATGTAGTGCCCCCGTCGCATTCTCGTAACAGAAGGATACAAATAAAGAAGAAATCACATTAAAGAAAATCAAATGTTTAGAGAAAGCATATTTGCGAAATTACGAGTCAAATCCGAAAAAATGAATTTTAAAATCTGCATAAAAAACGTCTTAAAACTACTTTAAATTTTTTGTCGTTCTTGTTCTCATAGTTAATCTTAGGGTTCAAATTGCATTGAAACACACAAAAATTAACCAATCAAACACTAAGCCTGCTCAGATAAAGTAATACGAAGTCACACGGACTTTGAATTAAACATCCCGGAATCGTATTGAACAAAAAGAAAAATATTTCGGAGAGCGCATCCATTTCACTAGGGCTACCCATTGCGCAACTCTATTAAGCATTACTTAAGCCACGTGGTATGCAGGCTGTTAAAAATCTACCCAGGTTTTGAGAGTTTCTCTTACAGTAAAAACCTTATCAACGGACGATGGCGCAAAAAAGAGCAGACGAAACTATTCATTCATTCATTAGTAATTTATTGGCGGAAAGAGAAAAAAAACTCACAAAAGTAAAATACAAACACAAACATAACTGATATAATTTGTCTTTACCGCAGGGAGACAGCGAATTGACCTTACGGTCATCTAGAGTCACCTGCCACCCTAGTAGTCACAAAGACTAAAGAAGGTTGTTGATCGTTACACTTCAAAACTTTTGACAACCTGTAAATTTTCAAGCTTGTTTTGGATACCGGTAGTTTAAAACACGACTTAAATTTGTAGTTGAAGTAGATGCTTTTTAAATTTAGATTTAAATGATTTGGAAGATGCGCTTTGTATTTCCGGAGGAATTTGGTTCCAAATTGTAACTTCTTGGTACTTAATACATTTTTGCAAGCGAGAAGTAGGATAACGTGGGATATATAAACGGGTTTTAGTTTGTTGAGTTGATCTGGTACTACGAAGAGAGATGTCTCTGGTAAGAGTGAAAAATTCGGGTGCTGCAACCATGCTTTTCGGGTGCTGCAACCATGCTTCGGGTGCTGCAACCATGCTTCTTATGTTACTTTTCTTGATCTTCCATTCTGCCTTTGCATGTTACAACGTTCATCGTTTTGTTGCTTCTTCCCTTTTCTCGTGCTGTCCAATTATACTGTATGTTATTTATGCATGTTATTCTTGTGTTGACGGTACGGAAATAAAAGACGCTAACTAACACTAACTAACTAAATTTTGATATTTTTTGCGGAATTTTATTTTGAAAATGTCCATGAACAAATTTACCAATTTCCAGTTTATAAAGGTAGGGAAGCTTTAGAATTTTGGTGTCTGAATAACATGGGAAAGCCTTATCACGATAAGAACCACCACCAATAATTTTGACTGCTTTGTTTTGCAGAGTTATTAATTTTTTTAGATGGGTTGTATATGCAGAACCCCAAACTGATAAGCCATAAAGTAAATGCGTATGAACGAGGGAATAGTAGACAGTTAATAAAGCTTTTTGGGGTAGGTAATGTTTCAACTTAGACATGACTCCTACTGCTTTTGAAATCTTGTGCGTTATAGAATTAATTTGAACATCAAAATTGAGTTTAGTGTCTATAATTACACCTAAATACTTGACGCTGTTACTTTGATTAATAGGAACATTATTTAAAGATACGTTCATAAGCGGAGCTGTTTCTTTTAGTTTGGGAGGGACAATAAAACATTAGATTTAGAGGGATTAACTGTTAGTTTATTAGATTTGAACCATATAGAGATATTTTGTAGATCAATATTAATATCTTTGTTTAAAATGCAAGGGTTTGGACTGGAATAGACTAAACAGGTGTCGTCAGCGAAAAATCTTAGTTTGCAAGTTGCTGAAGAAGACAAGTCGTTGATGTACAAAAGAAATAATAGAGGCCCAAGAGTCGAACCCTGAGGAACCCCGTATTTGTTTGGAAGGAGGCTGGAATTTGTTCCGTTGATGGAAACGTATTGTTTACGTTTTAGAAATGCGTGTAGCAATTCATTAGCTTTACCTCTAATACCGTAATGGTCGAGTTTACATAGGAGAATATCATGACTAACGGTATCAAAAGCCTTGGTGAGGTCAAGAAAGACCAAACCTGTATATAAATTGGCATTGATATTATCAAAAGAATTGGTAACCACATCAATTAAGACATGATTTGTGGAAATATTTTTTGAAAACCATATTGTGTTTTGTGGATTGCTTTGTGTTTATTTAAAAAAGTGATTAATCGTTTGTAGATAATTTTTTTCATTATTTTTGAGAAGCAAGAAAGGATTGAAATGGGGCGATAATTAGTTGGTTCTTTGTGGTCCCCTTTTTTGAATAATGGTACTATTCTGGCTATGGTACAGTTGTCGGGAAAAACACCATTTGTGAAACAAAACTCAATAAAGGAATGAAGATAAGGAGTAACAACGAAGGTGGCTGCACGGAGGAAAAAGGCAGGGATTTGATCATGACCTACAGCTTTGTTCACGTTAATGGATTGAATAGTATTGATAATTTCAGTATAATTATGAATATCTAAAAAAATTGAGGAGGAGATACAATTATGGAGAAATTGGCGAAATGATTTGGATTCAGATTCGAATATGTTTTTCGCCAAGTTTGATCCAATATTACAAAAAAAATCATTAAAATGATCTGCAATTTTCTGGCTATCAGTTGTTGTATCACCATTAATGTTTAGTGTTGAAGTAGTAGGAGTAGCTCGATTCGAGCAGGTAGGAAGCGCAGAACGAATGACATTCCACATTCTATGGGGATCATTTTGGTTCTCTTTGAGTTTGGTTGTGAAATACAATTTTTTCGACAAGGCTTTAATTTTAGTCAATTTATTAAGATATTTCTTGAAAAAAGATTTGTGGTTTGAATCGCCATTTAGGTAGTGAGATACGAACATAGAATTTTTTTTCCTGATGAATATTAAAATGCCTTTTGTTATCCAGGGTTTACTTTGAATTTTTTTTTGCTTTCTCGACAGAGGTTTGAGAGGAGCATGAGTGTCTATTGTAGACAGAATAATACGCGTAAAATGATTAAATAATAAGTTATAATTTTCTTTATTAAGGGCTGGTTGGTGAGAAAAAAAATTATTGAAAAACTTTTACTTTGAATTCATCATCATCATCAACCAGTTTTAATCCGGTTTTTCCTCGTGTCCAAAGGTGGCCGGATGCACCTCATTCCTTCAGCAATCGCTCCCACTCCCTCTCTTCATCTCGCGCAATCTATAGCTTCCTCCACCCTCAACCCAATCTTCTTTATATTCTCTTCGACTTGTTTCTTCCATGTTTGCTTCGGTCGTCCTTGCTTTCATGGTCCATTCACTTCAAACATCATTGCCTTCTTCAAAATGCTCTCATCAACCCTTCTAACCACATGTCCATACCATCTTACTTCATTCGCTTTAGCCATTTTATCTAAAGTTTCCTTCAGACCCAGCATTGTCATTGGCTCCTCAGTATTCTTTCTATCCACTAGTTTTACTCCACACATTGATCTCACCATAGCTCTTTCAGTTCTTCTCAAAATTACCATCTCAATTTTCCTCAAACACCATGTTTCACTTCCATGTAACATTGCTGATCTTACGCAACTACGATACACCATCCCTTTGATTTTCAAAGAAAACCTTCTCCCAAGTAACAACTTTTCGCATTCTCTAAATTTCATTCATCCTATCCTTACTCTTGCAGTCACTGCAGTTTCACACCCACTACTAGCATTCAGCCTATCTCCAAGATAACAAAAGTTTAAGTTCAAGTGCATTTATTTTTGTTTGGATAGACGCAACATCAAAGAAAAATAAAAAAAAATGTATCAACAGTTTAATTTTCATTTATATCTGGATGGTCCATCCTGTGAGAGGCTGTGAAATGACCTTTGTCCAATCTCAGCAGAAGAAATTGGCACGGTCGTCTAGTCTGCAGCCTCTCACAGTTTTCTTACAGCATAAGAAAACTATAATTCACGTTCACGTAAACAGTTGTAATTATCACAAACAGAGATAATAATAGCAAAAAAGAAAAAAAAACATATGAAAGATAAGGACAACTCGATTAAGAACTATTCACGAGATAAACAATTTTAAATAATAAGTAAACACAATACAACTTTCATCAACTGAAGAGTATTTGTAAACACGAAACAGGGTAGATAAGGGACAATAATAATATGAAATTAATAGGAAAGTGGTTTGAATCTAAGTGCATAGTAATAATTTGAAAATACAGGAAAGAGTTTGCAGAGAGGTGATTACAACAAAGAAAGAAAACGTATCAAAATCAAAATGAACTTAATCACAAGTCAAGCAATATTAAATAATGAGTAATCGCAATAGTCAAGGTAACAACTTTCATCAACTGAAGAGTATTTGTATGCACAAAATAGGCTAGATAAGGAACAATAATAATTTGGAATTGTAGAAAAATGGTTAGAATCTAAGTGCATTTTTGTTGTGATATGAAATATTTCTTGATTTTCCGATTGAAATTTGTTTTACTACTAATTGACCAGGATTTGTAAATTATTTGGTAAGGAATTCCAGTTTTTAGTACCAGCAATTGTAATAGAACGTTAAGTCAATGATTTATTACTTCGAGGAATTGAGAAATATTTTTGAGATGCGTGTTGGGTCTGATGGTTATGAATATCAGATACTGACATGAAAAAATCTTTAAAGCAAACAGGTAAAACATTGTTAATATGGTGATACAAAAATTTACAGACTTCAGCTTTGTATATGAAAGGGATTTTCAGCAAGGATAGCTGATTGTGCAGCGGAGCTAATCTAAATCTGAGGGTAGACGATTTGGTTAGAATCTTAATTATTTTGTTTTGTTGAACCTGAATGACATTCAGGTACCTTTTAGCCGCGTTTCCCCAATTTAAGATCCTGTACAGTAGGTGTGGATAGCCAATACTATAATATACGGTTTTTAGGACATTTTGTGGAACATAACGTTTCAATTTACACAGTATACCTGTAACTATAGACAACTTATTTGCCACGGCAGTAGTAATATTCTTTATTTTTTTCGCCTGCACAGGTGACAACGAAAATAGAACACAACATTCAATATGGAAAAAAAAGTTCAAAACATTGTGCGAAGGCTAGGAAGCATCAAGCAACCGTTAGGTTTTCCAGTCAGATGCTTCCTAACATGCGCAGCACGAAAAACATGAAAATAATTTCATCAGGGTTAATGATCTCGGTGTTACCATCTTTTATCTTGGTAAGGGGAAGGAAAGGAGAACGTTTTGAGGAATAACCGATTAAATAAATTTCCAGAGTTCTTTTGGATTGTTTCTCTTTTCTTTAATTGTTACGTAATAGTATTGTTGTTTTGATAGATGTTTTACCCTGGTTAGCTTGTTGGCATGTTTTTTGTAATACCATTTTCCGAATTCATTGTTACTGAGGAAAAACTTTTTGTATAGTGTCTGTTTATTTTTGATGAAGATTAACAGACCTTTAGTGAGCCAGGGTTTGTGTTGCATTCTTTTTCGCTTTCGTGAGGCAGTTTTAAGTGGTGCGTGTTTCTCGATTATTTCATAGATTGCCTTGGCCTATTGCCTGAAATTTTGATCAAGAGACGAATGCGTTAAAGGTGAGTTCGTTGTATTGAACATCAGTGGCGCAAGATTCAAGGTTTTTGCGAAAGTTAGTGCCATTCACAGAATGAATACTATGAAAAGTAAACGAATTGTCACATTTGTTTGAGTCTTTGAAATTTGGGTAGAAAATTGAACAGTAGATGGCGTAGTGGTTGGCAAGCTTGTATAGAAAGACACCAGGTATGATTGCAGATTCTGTATCATTAGTAAAAAGGTGATCAATAATCGTTTCTGAACCTGTAGCCTCGCGAGTTGGCTTGTTGATTAAGCAGGAAAAAGCGTTTCTTTTAATCATGTGAGTGTAGTCAGATTTAAGAGAAGAATCAGAATTTAAATCAATGTTTATGTCGCCCATTAATATTACTTTGCTGCGTTTGTTATTTAAAATTTGCAGTTTTTTGTCTATCAAATTTTAAAAAACATTGGCATTATCCCATGGGTGTCGATAAATCACTGCGATAATATAGTTATCTCTTTGTCCAGGAAATTGGACTTCAAACCATTGGTCTTCGCGTTCACTTATTTGCAGTTTTTGATTTTCGTGAAAGTCACGAGGTTCAAGAAATACGTGCCAATGCCTACAACGATTGTTGATGAGGGAAAGTGAACAAACGTGTATCCAGAAAATCAATGTTGGTATTAGGTTCTGCATTTATACGAGTTTCAGAGAGAAGAAGTAGTGATGGAGGGTTTTTTAGGCATTTTAGAAATTCTTTAAGCTCATTGATATACAACTGAAGTGAACAGGTACTGACATGTATAATCAAGGAAAACGCTTAGCTCATTATCATTAGCTGAGGAAAACGCTTGCTTATTAATAAGGTCATAGGTCTCGCAGGAGTTATAGTTTGTTTGAGAGAAGTTGTAAAGTAATTCTGGTAATGTTTTTGGTCGATGGTTACCTCATTCTCTGAGGTGGCTGCCTGAAACAGCACTTCCAGCAGTTTTGTTCACAATCAGTTGGGTTCAGTTCACACCAAAAAGTAACAAAAGATTTAGCCGATAAGATTCTAAAATAAGCTACCGGTACGTCTAAAAGAAGAATATGAATACTGGGTTCTAATCTTGTTAGGCTGTTAATATGCTTGCAAGAAATTGTATGGTTCAAGTCTCCAAATTGGTTAAGAAATAGCAACATATGCAGATGCATCAACCTTAGTACATCAAGACAAGGGAAAGTAAAATATATATGGAGCGTTGAAGTTTACGAATCAGGATCATTCAAGTGAACAAAGTTACATACAATATGTATATTGATAATAATTAGTCAGACGCACCGATTGTGATCATCGATCTAGGCCTCATTGTCACTGGAATCACTTGTGTCATTTTGGCTTTTGTCAGTGATTATATTAATTTTTTCCTTATTAACATATAAAACATAATGGCCATGTTCCACTCTCCAGTGCGTCGACTTTTTCTGCAGCCGGGCAGATTTAAAAATGGCATCAGTTGTTTTTTTTTCCTCTTGAAATTGCTTTGGAAAATGTTATGTTATATGCTAAGCTTTGGAATTTTGGAGTTTTCTTGCTTGATTATGGGGTTTCAAGTTTTTCAAATGCAAAAAAATAACTTGCTTGTCGGTGGCATTCGTTAATTTGATGATTGCAGGCTCGTCAACTCTTTGTCTGTTTTTATGAAGCGGCCGCTGCAGGAGCCTATAATAGTCAACAAACACAAATCTAGAAGGGTCTTCAATGTTTAAGCCTTCTCGCATGAATTGATGTATTGATTCTAATGTTTCTGGGCGAGATTCCCAGGCTAAGCGGTGGTTTTCCTCTAAGCCATGGATTAATATATTGAGACACTTCTCGAATGATTCTTTCATTATTGCTTCGGCCTGACGGTCTTTTTCTTTTCTATAATTGCTAGTCGTTTCTCGGTTTTGACCATTGCAGTAGCATCGATTTTTTTTTGGTGTACGTTGACAATCCTTTGATTAAGGGTTTGCTCAATATTGTTTAGACGGGCTTCCAAATTATCAAGTATTTGGTATAGTTTACTAATTCGCCAATTCCTTTTAGAACTTCATCCAATTTTGTATTAACACTTTTTGACATTTCAATATTTGTACTGCAGTTAAGCCCAGATAATAAAATGTTTTGATCAGAGAACCTCGCCTTGTATTTTAGGTTTGTCTGCACTGCTGCTTCAACATCACTGCAAATTACGCACGTCTGTTTTCTACCATTGCAAAACAGGAGGAAGTTGAAGGAGCGGTTGAGGAAGAAGAATCAAGAGTACTGAGATTACATGTGGAAATTGCTTAGATGATACAAGATTTTGAATGTAGACTTACTGAAAAGAAGGAAGAAATTGACAATCTAAGACATAGTCAACAACGGTCTATTGAGTCAATGCAGACAACGTTGGATTCTGAAAGTAAAGCTAAACAAGAAGCAGTGCGAATCAGAATGAAGATGGAAGGAGACATTAATGATTTGGAATTCCGACTTGGACATGCAAATCGACAAGCTGCTGAAGCGCAAAAGCAAGCTAAATCAGTGCAAGCTCATGTCAGGGATCTTGAAATACAAGTAGATGAAGTGCAACGTCATGCGCAAGACTTGTAGGAGCAGTCGACTGTATTTGAAAGAAGCAATCTACTCACTGCTGAAATTGAGGGGCTGAGATCTGTTTTAGAGCAAGTCGAGCGGGTAATGAAACTGGCTAAAACCAAACTCTTCAAGAGCAGTGAATGCTCCAATCTGCTCCACACCCAAGACTAGCACTGATCAATCAAAAGCGCAAATTTGAAGGAAAAATTCAAACAGCGCAATCTGAAGTGGAAGAATGCATTCAAGAACAACGCAATGCCAAAGAAAAAGCAAAGAAAGCTATTTGTTCTACAAACATACTATCAACCCCTCACATTTCTGAAAGACACCAAATTTTCAAACGATCAGATTATGTGATGGTCGTTGACACTACAGGAGTGTGACTGCAGCATGAAAAACGTTCCAGGTAGATGCAGTGTTGTAGCGGACTATTTAAGCTGTTTAGTAGTCAATTCTGAAAATTGTTGATTTGTGCGGTATTTTGAAAATTGTTGTTTGGTGTAATTATGTGAATATGTGAAATCGTTTTGTTGTGAGTGTATTATAGTTTCCTTAGGTAACAATTTACAGTGTTTTCGTTTCTTATTGTGCTGTTCTGGAAGGTTCTAGACCAGAGGTGAGAAACATGCGGCCTGCAAACATTTTGGGATGCGATATCAAAATCTAAGCCCTCGATTAAACCATGTGCGCGTGAGACCTTATGCAGTGATTCAGAGTGCATTAATTGTTATGTAATAATAGGAAGATAACTCGTGGTCTGTTGCAGCTTCAGTACAGTGCAGTATAGATGTAACTATTTGAGTGAGAGCTTAGCAGCACAAATGACCGAGTGGTAAGAGCATCTGCCTCTGGAGCTGTTGTAGACTCGGGTTTGATTCCGAGTCATGTCAAACCAATGACTTTAAAATTGGTATTCACAGCTTCCCTGCTTGACGCTTAGCCAAGCTGGCTAGTTTACTTGTTGTGCCGTTGGGAAAGGCACTTAATGGGATTCTCTCATCGTGGTGCGGTAGACAGATCGTTGTCAACTCTAAAGCAAGTTCATTATAACGCTTTGATTGCTTTCTCGTGATAGGAAAATAATTATGCCATTGCATACAATGTAAGTTTGCGTAAATGAATTGGTAAGCTTATAGTGCCATATGCAATTTTTACACCTTTTGAAAGATATTTGTTATTCTGTTTTTCAATCAAAGTTTGATTAGCCGTTTTTTTCGACGTCTTCAGCAAAGAATTGAAAGATAGTAGATGTAGTTTTATGGCATTACTTTCGGTTGCTCGTTACTGTTAATGAAGAATTTTTTCGTTTTTAACAGGTTTTATAATAGGTCTATGAAAATAAGTTGTGGCCTGCTTGCTCATTGTTAAGTGACAAAGTGGCCCAAGATAGCAAATAAGTTCGTCACCCCTGCTCTAGACCAATATGTTGTTTACTGAAATTTTCTCGGGAGATGGTTTTGTGTAGTGGTATTGTGATGTAATAATACTGATTACTTCGAGAATATTCAGGGCGGATCTTGATGTTTTGTAACTTTCGCCAGCTGTAGTTTTGTGCTTGTGACGTAGCAATAATGGTTGGAGTTGACGTGTAAATTTTCGCATATCATGTGATTTCTTTCCTCTCTCTTGCTTGTTTATTAAAGTGTTAAAGAACATTCAGGAATTTGACTTTGAATATAAATTAGCATGTTTATTATTCTAAGTTTTATTCAAGCATAATTCATTCGATTGTAGTTTTTTTAGCATTTATATATAGCTGTGTGTAGAGTCAAGCAAGTGTTGTATGCTATTGCGGAAGGTTAGCCTTGGTTTAATAGTGTTTTGAAGTGAGTGGAGAAGCTTGTGTTGTTGAGGTTTAGGTTACAGCGAGTGTCGTAGCTAAGTGAGTTAGCTTGGGTCGAATTATTATATTAATTTGGTGAAGGTTTTTTGGTCTTTTCTGTGAGGTCAGTTCAGAGTATGGATAGCTTCTTACAGTCTATCATCAAATACTTATCGATCATCCTGTCAGCAAAGTAGTTCTTTGTCCTTTGCGGATGATTTTTTGTCTATTTTGCGACAGCGACATTTTGTGGAAGGTAAAGTGCAAATTACAAATAAACACCTCTCATCTTCACCCTTTAAATAAGACTAATAAAAGTGCTGAAAGTCAATCGTTTTAGTCTATTGTGAAAACAAAAGAAGAAAATTTTGTGTACAAACAACTGCCCACACAGGATTTTTTTATTCTCTTAAATATAATTTCATTTCAAATTCTTTTCATTTTACTAGCCTTTATTGCATTGACGTTTTACTTTTAAGTCTGAAACTCTTGCTTTCTCAAACTAACTAGATAATTGATCATGGAAGTTTTTATTTATGGCCAACTTGACCTTGACTTTGTTTCAGTGCTTTTTATGCCGTTACTGTAAGTACGAAATTTATTTGCTTAAAGTAACTAATATAATGTATAACATGCAAAAAAATTGCTGCAGGCTGAAAATGATTTGTGTCGATGTAAAAAAACGTTCAATAAATAATGCTCTTGAATAATAAAAAATGTGCTTGATTGAAAGTAATATCCCAATTCAGTTAACTAATGTCTGCAAATTGCCTAATCTTAGCCTTCCAGTATTCCCAAATGAGAGCATTAACTTCTTTTTCTGTTGGCTTTTCCCTGTTGGGAGTCGCTACAGTGCAAAAGTCTTCTCCATAAGATTTGGTCAACTTCATCTCATTCCCTTGCTCCAACCATTTCCATGTCTTTTCTCACCACATCCATCCATCTTCTCTTTGGCCTTTCTCGTTTTCTTTTACCAGGAATTGCCATCTCTATCATTCTTTTCTCAACGTATCCTTTTTTCCTCTTCACGTGTCTGTGCCAACGTAACCTTGTGTCCCGAAGTGTGTCTCCCAGCTTTGCAATTTTTGCCATCCCTCTCAACCGTTCTTTATCTTGTCCTCTCTTGTAATGTCCAATGCCCATCTCACCATTTTTAACTCCACCACTTTCATCTTTTTTCATTCCATAAAGCATGGCTGATCTGATAACACTTCGGTACATTTTACCTTTAACCTTTGCTGACAATTTTCTATCACACTCAACTGCAGAAACCTTCTTCCAACTCATCCAACCTGCCTGAGTCCTTCTCCTTATTTTTTTCTCACCTCTTCCATCACTACTAACTGTTGAACAAAGATATTTGAAGTTTTTCGCTTTCTTTGCTACATCCAGTTGCAATTTCAACTCTTCTTCAACTTCTGCACTCCAACTCTTAAATATTTGGTCTTGCTTCAGCTCACTTTCAGGCTTCTCTCCAATGCATTGCTCCAAATCTCCAGGTCCTTCTCTGGCTTTCGGTGATTCTGTCTGGATAGTCTGCAAATGTCATATCCCCTGGTGCTTCCTTCCTGATGTCCTCTGTCAGTTTTTCCATAATGATGGCAAAAAGAAATGGGCTAAGAGCTGAACCTTGATGAAGTCCAACCCCTGTCGTAAATTCATCTGTCAGTTCTGCTGCACATCTTACGGTTGTTGTCGCGTAATCATATCCTTGATTACCCTTACGTTGCACTCTGATGTTTCAGCTTACTGCAAGCATTCCCTCGTTTCCTCTCTAGGTATTCTATCATGTGGTTTCTCCAAACCAATGAAGGTACAATGCTCTTCTAGCCCTCACTCCATTTTTCCATCAGCATCCTCAAACAAAAAATTGCATCAGTGAAATGGGACCATCGACATTAATCACTATATAAACTCAAGTTTATTTTTTTACTTCCAAATTTAGCATGGTTTTGCAGTAGAAGATAAAAAAAAGAGTACTTGAAAGTTTTAATTAGATTTGATCCTTCCATAAGGTCGTATGTTGATAATGGTAAAAAAATAATAACTAATCAAAGTTATCAAAAAATGCAATCGAAAATATGTTCCTATTTGGGCACATCCAGATCGAGAGATGATTGGTTGAATCAGCGGTGCACAACATGGGCATACGTGCCAAATGTGGCACGTCATAAGCTTGATGGTGGCTTGCAAAGAATTTGCTAGGAGTTTGCTTGTTAAATCGAAATAAATGTAGTTTGTATTGAAATAAACTTAAACATGATGTTTGTTTACACATTTATGGACATTAAATTGTTTTTAGTGAACGCTTATTCATAATGTGTTGAAATTGTGAAGGTTGATGTTACCGTATGAGTACCGAAGTTCTTTTATAATTCTAACAATTATTCAAAGTGGTGTGACACACGACAAGATGATTTTGAAAACTTTGGCAATCATCCTTATGTGAATTGTGCGCCTCTGGGTTAATTCATGGAAAAACATCATTAAAAAATTTCGCATCAATTTAAAAACATCTTATGAATTTTCACAAAATTAACAAATAGTTGCTGAAAACATTCCCACAGAAATGCGAATGCATTTTGCATCCTAATGTCCCTAAATGTCTGCGCACCCTCATGTCTCGCTCCCAAATATCTGTTTTTTTGCTGGAGTTTGTTGCAATATTTATGAAACGAGATAGGATCTAAGATATTGGGCAAGTTTCTATGATTAATTAAATTATGTAGTAATGTAAGGATTTTTGATACTTTCTTCTAGGCTGATTTGAACAAGTCGTTCAAGGCTAGAAAGGAAGAAATCAAACAACAAGAACGAGTGGCAAACTTGCAGAACAGATCACCCAACAATCGACAGGGGCTGGTGAGCTGTGTGACCTTATTCAAACATTTTTCATTCCTGCCAAAAAAAACAGTTTTGTGTTGAAAAAGGAGATTGTAAATTAAACTTGGAGTTAGTGGTAATGACGTGAGTTGTGCTTGTATCTATTTAAACATATTTGCTACGCACTACACAAGCTCGGCCGTTAATGGGAAAATCCATTTATTACTTGTTTGGCGCTGTGTTAAGACGATGCGTGTGTAACTGCATGTTTCAACACCACAATATTAGATATAGTTATAATCTTAACAACACTCTTTGCATTGCCAGACCGTCAGGTAGATACTTTCATTTTAGTCTTAATTCCATGCAACAATATATACCAGAGTATGATGATGATTTCTTCATTTTTATCCTTCTGTCACGGCAAAGCGACGGAGGTTCTGACTTCTTTAATTTGCTGCTTGTTGAGATTCCACCAAGCAGAGATAATTGTAGTGAAGCATCTTATCCAAGAACACAACAACGCGGCTTCAGTGGGAGTTGAGTCGTAAATCTTGCAGTCATGGTCGTCGTAAAATTGACGTTCCAAACCACTTGGTTACGCTGCCGACAAATTTGACAACAAACTGACAACTGACAAGACTAGGGAGTCGCAAAAGGTCCTTTAAAATCATTGAGTCTGCAGCCACCATTGACTATTTGTTTTTTTTCGTTAATAAGAAATACTACCAGAGGCGAATCATCCCAACAAACTGCCCCACATGCACTTTCCAGAAATAAAAACTCCCAGCGAGTGCAATCACGCGAAGTACGGTACTGTAACTCGCAGGGCTGCTCATTCCCTAGCTATTTCCACCTATTGATTAGCTCTGGACCTGTAAGGTAGATTGTGCACTTTTTAGATTATGCCAACATCTTTTTCACCTTTTGTGATTTTTCTCTTAAATATTCATTTAAAGAAAGGCAGCTAAAGGGTGATAGGTGCACTAAAGAGTTACGGAGCCGATGAATTAGAATGTATAGTTGAATTGCGATCTTGGTAAAGTTGAATGGAATAGCTTTTAAGTTGTTAAGAAAAGGATTGAGATGAAAAGTTTTTAATTTCTGGCGGAATTGAATTCCAAACATTGACACCTTGATACTTTGGGCATCTGTGCAATTTTCTTGAATGAGATAGCGGAATATAAAGGAGGTCTTATTGCATCAGTGAAGATCTAGTTTGTCATTGGGATACGCTGTTTGCTTTGACAAAAATTTTTGGTAATGTAGTTGGCAAAAGATGGGGTTGATGAATGAAGCTGTAGGTCAATTTAGCAATTTCGATCACATGTAAGTCTTTAGAGCTTTAGAACGTGAAGTTTAGTGTAGAAGGGAGTAGCCTCGTCAAACATTTTTCCCCTTCCAATTATTTTGACTGCCTTATTTTGAAGCATTGGGAGCTTTTTTAGTTTGGAAGGGTAAGTAGTACCCCCAACACTTAATCCATGCAAGAGGTGTGAATGAATTAGAGCATAGCTCTGTCAAACATTTTGCCTCCTCCAACCATTTTGACAGCATTAAGAGCTTTTTTAGTTTGGAAGGATTAGTAGAACCCCCCATCACTTAATCCATATCAGCGACATGGCCTAGCAGTACTGCTCACAGGTGACAGATCCTACATGACAGGTTCGATTTCGATTCGCGGCTGGAGTCGATTGCGTCGACTCTAAGAGCGCAAGCTCACTTTGCAGTCTCCCGCAATTACTGTTGAATTTTCAGTTCAATATAATTTGAAAATTTGAAAACAATAGTAGAGTTGTAGTGATACATGTTAAGGCAGGATATTAGCTTGGCATTTATATAAACTACTTTGGATAATTTCAGCTCCATAATTTTAATGTGGTCATCGTAGTTCAGTTTTGAATCAATTATGACTTCTAAATATTTGACATATTAATGTAAGGCGGTAAAATACGTTATTGATTCTAATATTAAAATTGTCAGTATTTGCGTTTCTTTTGGGGGTATTGTTAAAACTTTGCTTTTGGTTGTAGGGTTTATGATAAGTTGATTGTCATTACACCACTTTAAAAGAGCGTATAGCCATATCACGACGCGTGTATCTAGTTTCACTGTATTCTCGTAATCATCAACAAGGAGAGAAAAACACATCAAGCACAAGCTGAGATCTACGAGTAGATTGTGACGTCATAACCACAAGACGCGTCATAAATGTTAGAGAAAGTGTTGCCTCACAGCTCCCCCTCGAGAACGTAAAAAAAAAAGAAGTTCGAAACCTAAACAACTATCAAGACAATAAGAAAATATTACAACAAGAATGATTAGGCCTACGAATTGTAAAACTACGCAGCACAGTTTTTTTTGGGTCGTCCTCTGCGATTTCTCATTGGCATAGCAGGCGGATTTAACGAATCAATGTAAGCAGGCTGAAGATGGTCGATGGAAACAGTCTCCTTGCGACTGCCAAGATCTAGTTCAAATACTTTTTTGCCTCTGTGCAAAACACGAAAGGGTCCTTCATAAGGAGGGATCAAAGGAGGGCGATGGGAATCCTTTCTAACAAAAACGAAATCAGCTGTAGCACGAGATGGAGGAACGGCTGTGGATGGAGTAGAGTGACGGGACATAGAGATGGGTTGAAATGTCTGGACACGTGCACAAAGCCAGGAAAGGAAATCCCCAGGTTCACAGTCCAAAGGAGAATCACCAGGAAACTCCCCTGGTACCAACAAGGGAGAACCATACACCAGCTCAGCTGAAGAGCAATGAAGATCATCTTTGGGAACGATTCGAATTCCAAGAAGGGTACAAGGCAAGGCATCCACCCAGTTCAGACCAGTCAGGTGTGCCATGAGCGCGCTCTTTAAGTGACGATGGAAACGTTCAACTAAACCATTAGCTTGTGGATGGTAAGCAGTTGTTTGATAAAGGTGGATGCCCAAGAGCTGATTAAAGGCTTCCCATAAGTCTGAAGTAAATTGCGGACCACGGTCAGTGGAAATGTCCTGTGGCACTCCAAATCTTGCAACCCAGTGCGTGAGGAAAGCTCGGGCACAACTGAGTGTCGTTGCGTCTGCCAAAGGTACTGCTTCAGGCCAACGAGCAAAGCAATCAACCATGGTTAGCAAATAGCGATTTCCCTGAGAGGGTGGTAAAGGCCCAACAATGTCAATGTTAACATGATCAAAACGACGAATGGGCGGAGGATATGCTTGAAGCGACGATTTGACATGTTGGTGGACTTTGGATTTTTGGCACGAGATGCATTGCTTAGCCCATTGCCCGACTTGCTTGTGGAGACCATGCCAAACAAATTTAGACGCCATCAGTCGTCGCGTGGTTCGAATGGACGGATGTGATAGTCTATGAATTACGTCAAAAAGTTTTTTTGCCAAGCTGATGGAACGACCGGTCGGGGCGTACCAGTAGCGACGTCGCAGAGAAGAGGAACATTTGTAGCTCCAACAGGTATCTCTTCGAACCGAAGTCCTGTGATGGAAGTGCGGTAATCTTTGATCTCCTGGCACTGTTGATCTTTGGCTAATTCGACGTAATCTACTTCTTGCTGGATACTGGTTACCACTGATCCAAGAGTTGCTCGAGATAATGCGTCGGCGACTACATTTCGTTTCCCAGCGATGTGACGAACGTCGGTAGTGAACTCTGAGATTGCAGCGAGATGGTGTTGCTGTCGATTGGACCATGGATCGGAAACCTTGTTGAAAGCAAAAGTGAGGGGCTTGTAATCCGTGAAAATCGTAAATGATTGTCCATCCAAATAATAGCAAAAGTGTGGTACAGCTAAATACACAGCCAGAAGTTCTCTGTCAAAAGCGCTGTATTTGGTCTCGGGCTTGCGCAACTGGCAGCTAAAGATTGCTAGTGGTCGCCAGACATTGTCGATAAGCTGTTCCAGCACATCTCCAACTGCAATACAAGAGGCATCTACGGTTAATGCTAAAGGAGCATGCTTTTGAGGATGATGTAAAAGAAATGAGTGAACCAAAGCTTGCTCAGCATTGGTAAATGCGAGATGGTGCTCTTCGGTCCATTGAAATTTAGATGGTTTTCCTTTCAAAGCCTGATAAATGGGTGCCATAATATGCGCAGATGCAGGGATGAAACGATGATAAAAGTTAATCATACCTGCAAACTGTTGAAGCGACTTGAGTGACGTTGGAGTGGGAAACTGCTGAATTGCTTCCACTTTGGTTGCCAAAGGTCGGGCTCCCCGAGCGTCAATGGAGTGACCGAGAAAATCAATCTGGCGGCGGCCAAATTGACACTTGCTAACGTTAATTACAAGTCCGAAAGCAGCCAGCTTCTCAAAAAGAGAGCGTAGCTGTCGTAAATGTTCTTGTTGATTTCGGCTGGCCACCAGAATGTCATCGAGATACACATAAACAAAATCTAACCACTGACATACCATGTCCATCAAGCGTTAAAAAGTATGTGCCACGTTTTTTAGGCCGAAAGGCATGCGACGAAATTCAAATAAGCCGAATGGTGTTACAGTATGATTGCTGTTTTGGGACATCTTCCTCAGCAACAGGAACTTGATGATATCCTCGGATCAAGTCAATTTTCGAGAAAATCATTGCTTCTTCCAGTCGAGCCGAGAAGTCTTGGATGTGAGGAATAGGGTATCGGTCGGGCAAGGTTGCAGCATTAAGGCGACGATAATTGCCACATGGACGCCAGGCGCCTCATGTTTTAGGAACCATATGTAAAGGAGCTAGAAGAACGCTGAATGATACCCAGCTGTAACATTTTATTAAACTCCCCTTTAGCTTGTTCTAATTTGGCTGAAGAAAGTCTTCGTGCCGTAGCATGAACAGGGGGACCAGACGTGAGTATGTGATGCTCAATTCCTTCTTCATCAAATCTTGCGAAAACTCTGGCGAGGTGATTTGAGGAAATAGAGCAAGTAGTCGAGCATACAAATTGTGTATCGTAGAAATGCAGTTGAGATTGGTAGGACAAACAGTATCCAGGCCGAGCGGAATACTGGTAAATGAAAGAGCATTAACTAAACGCTGGTGCTTGACGTCTATTAATAAAGCGTGTTGTCTCAGAAAATATGCGCCCAACAGAGGTTGTCCAACGTCAGCAAGGATAAACGACCATTGAAATGTTCCACATGGAAGGCGGATGTTCACGCACCGGCTTTGCTATTATCGTCATCTGGACCTGGGCTGGGTTCGATCCAACATGTGTGTCTCCTGTTAATTGGATTGAAACTGTTGTGCTGCTAGTCACCGCCTTTGGCTAGCAGATAATCATTTTGTGTCTCCACAGTTTTTAATTTTATTGCAATTCTAAGAAACGCCCTAACAATGTGTTGCGCAACTGTTCACGTGATTTGTTTTCTTGTAGCACATGGCACCTTTAATCCTCAGATTCGTTATTGTTCAGTTGTGGTTCAGACCAATTTTAACTTATTATTTTAAGTCGCCATGTTATCAAGAGAAGAAATCTCAGTTTTATTACAGGCAAAGCCTGCAGTTGGCAAGTAATTTTATTCAATGTTATTGACCCTTTGTTTCGTGAAACTGCTTTTGTTTTGGATTCAAGTTTGGGCTTGTCAGAAAGATTCCAGAATAAATTCAAGATATTTTAAGTTTGGTGGAAACATCAGATGCTTTGCTAGTAAGGCCTTGGAATTCCTCCGGGCTCTTATTTTGCGGTCGGTTACGCAACATAAGAATAAAACTGAGAAACTCCTGGTACTTCAACTGTTGATTACTTGCGAGAAGGAAGAAAGTAAATTTAGTAGCCTAACTACTGCTCAAAGATTGGTTTAGATTGGAATTAAAAACTGATTGATACTTCCGACTGGTTACTGTCACTCGACTCCGATCCCGTGAAGACTTCTACTACTATTTCGTTGCTCAGTGCACTGTTGCTAAACCTACTGCTTTTCTTCGAAATTCCAGCAACGCTGAATCATTTGTGCGGAAAGTCTTTCAAGGGAGATCGTGTTTGAGATTATTCAAGGAACTGTTGAGAACTGTCGGCAAGTTGTACTTTTATTTATTTACTATTATTAACTGTGTTGTTTTAGTGTACTTATTTGATAATATGTCTGAAATTAACGATCACGAGGGTGGGATTAGATCCGCTCTACATACTAATTCTGGTACTGAGACCAACTGGAGTCGTAAGCTGTTAGCCGCGAAAAGGTTGCTAATCGTTAACATCAAAACCCTGATAACTAGCCTTAGGGCGGCTTCGGCATCTCAGCTAAGTGACCTCGTAACGCTATTTGAGGATATTGAAAGCTCTATTGGGGATATTAAAAAAAGGGCCAACAATAACGTCTTGGACCCCAATTATGTGTCACGTCTTCTAGAGGAAATTAACTTTCATTTTGAGCAGTGCCGTAAGTCCCTAGATGATGCCACGCGACGTGCAATTGATATTCCGAACAAGAACGAGTTCGATGATGATCTTGAGCCGGAGGACAGTGTTTCGCAGGTTAAGGCACCTGCAAGCACGCTCTCCACTACCAGCAAACTGCTAGCACGTAAAATAGAGGTTGAACGTAAACGCGTTGAACTTGAGGTGGCACGAGATCGCGACCTTGCTAATGCTAAAGCTGAAGCTGATGCCGCTGCTGCCAAAGCGAAAGCTGACGCTGAAGCTAGGTTTCGTATTCAGGGGGCAAAGCTGGATGCGGAAGAAAAACTGATAGCACTATCCGAACATGGGGCATTCGTAGCCTCGTGGTTAGGAAGCCACTCGGGAAGTTGCCTTAAACTGGCTGGCAGGGCAGTTACTAAATCGTACTTAAAAACGTCATTTAACGGTAGCAGGAGAGAAACTGTAAAGAATAGTGAAACTGAGGGCCCCAGTAGGTCTGTTGAACCTACTGTTAAATTTTACCCTGAAAATCAATACTGAAATCGAGTAAATCGCCAAATAGGAGACCATGTCAATGATGGCAATTACGTAAATTATAGTCCTCGAGTTAAAGGAGCGTTTGACGTGATTAATGTTAATGCAGCGCTTCCATGTGTTGCGTCTAATACTGCGCAGTTGTGTGAGCGTACCGTTGTGTCGTCGGAAAAGTCCGTGTTTAAAGAATATCTTGACTGCCAAGGGCGTAATGAATACATTAATCTTGCCTCTCAAATCGGGTATGACGGCCATAACATTGCGTTCGTGTTTTATGAGAACCAAATACGTAAACTTATGAGTAAAAGCCCATGTAATGAACGTAGACTTGAAATACTTAGAGCATCTTGTGCGGGCCAACCTCGGGAAAGGGTAAATTTATTTCTTGCGCCTATGAAAAGCTTGTCTACTTCAGAGCGAATTGAGAAGGCGCTCAATCGACTGCATCAAAGGTATGGAGTATCCGGAGGTCTCACTACTGAGCCTGAAATAATTGATATTCGTCATGGGTCTAAGGTAGTGTTCAATGTCTCCTCCCTTAAATCTTTTAATGAAGATCTAAATACCCTGGAGGTTTTCGCCTATGCTCATGACGAAGTAGAAAAACTGTCCGGGCAATTATTGTTGGACGTGGCAAGTAGACTTCCTGGCGCACTGAAGCGAAGATACCTTGATTACCTTGCGCGAATGAGGTTAAGTTTGAACCGTCCAGGTTTTGATTCTTTACGAAATTTTATTGTACATGAGCTGAGTGTAATGACTTCCGATTACGCTCAAACGTTTTTTAAACATGACGAGAAAGATACTAGCAAGTCTAGTGAAAATGGTAGAAGACGTGGTTTTGCTCGTGTTAGACAAGTTGCCGTAATCTCTGGTATGGGTCAAACAAAGTCACTTCCTCTCCGTTTCATCTGTAGTGGTTCTAATTCTAGACATTTTATTGGAGACTGCGAATTGTTTAAAAGTTTTAGTAACGAGTGTAAAAAACGTAGTATAATCGACGCAGGGAGATGTCTTAATTGTCTCGCGCTGGGTCATGTCGCTCGTAATTGTTCTTTCCTGTCAAAGTGTCGTAAGTGTGGATCGAAAGCCGGAAATAAGCATGCCACTGTATTGCACGAGAGCTATGGCAAGACAAGCTATGGCAAGACCATTTCTGTTGACGTTGGGGCCGCTGAAGATGAACCTAAGAATGAAAATCGCTCGCAAGGTGATGCCAAAGGGGATGGTCAATCAGAAAGGGATCGAGTCACGGTGCGGAAACTTATTCCGTCAACAAATAATTTGTTGTTTCGTACCAGTGCAGTCCGAGTTATAAATCCTCTCACTGGCAAGTCTACTCTTGTTTATGCGCAACATGACACCACTTCGCAAGTAGCTTTAATTTCTAAAAGGCTCTAAGATGAGTTGAATCTTGAAGTAAACATCGATTCTGGTGTAACTATTCGCACTCTTGCTGAGCAGACAACTAACAGTGAAAGTTTAACACAATTTACCATTCAATCTTTAACAAATAACGAGAAATTTGATATTGAAAGGGCGTTGATTGTTCAGGAATTTACAGATGAAGAGAGTACCCTTCCTCACAGTGTTAACGTTACACGTTTGGAGCATTTCAGAGGTGTGAAAATTCCAGTGATTTCTAAGCAAAAAAGTATTGATGTTTTGATTGGTCAATGGGATAAACTACTGCTCACCGTTCTAGAAGAACGTGAAGGTTTGAATCCCGACGAGCTGAATTATGTTCTTACTCGTCTTGGTCCTATCGCTAGTGGGGGCTATGCGAGCTCCGGTTCTCATCCTTTGCAGAGCTTAAAGGTGAGCGAATGTGTTGGTGTGTGCAATTGTCAACAACTTAAATTAAAAAATTTGGGCGTGGAAGAATCTTTGAGAAATTACGAATTAGAGGACGAAGTCATTCAACCATCAAAGAATGATGAAATTGTGCGTGAGTTGGTGGAATCTTCGGTTAATGTGGTAAATAACCGGTACGAAATTCCGGTTCCGCTTAAGGCCAACGTTGTGGAGTCTTTACCTAATAACCCTTCGTGTGCATTACATAGAACGTCGTCTTTGCGCCGTAAGGCTCTATCGGATGTTTCCTTGAAAAACTTGCTTGTTGATAAATTTGACGAAATGATTTTTGAAGGCTGGATAACACCAGTTTATGGTACACCGGAGGACAGTGGTTGTTGTTACTTGCCCTTTTTTGTAACCAAACAAGATAAGGCGAGAGTGGTCTTCGATGGCGCCGCTACGTTTAAGGGCTTATCTCTTAATGACGCTGTTTTTGCCGGGAGTAATTTACTGAATGGTTTGGTTAAGGTTTTAACTAGATTTCGAATCGGAAAGTATGCGTGCATGGCTGATTTAAGCACGTGCTTTTTTCAAGTTGCTATTCCTGAAAAGCAACGAGATTTGTTTCGCTTGATTTGGTTTAAGAATGATAATTTGGATAGTGGTGAACTTCAACTTTTTCAGTTTACTCGTCATGTCTGGGGAATTAATTCTAGCCCCTATATTGCTCTTTTTGCTATGGAACGTTTGGTAAATGAAAACCCTACTAACGCTGGTCAGTTAACTTTATCTGCAATCGAAAATAATGGATATATGGACGATTTATTGTTGACCGCTGATTCGCTTAATGATCTTGAAACCGTTTCTCCAGAATCGCCTTTGTTGTTTTGAAGCAGAGGTTTTCAATTGCGCAAGTGGGTAGCGAATGGACAATCTAGATCTATGTTATCGGACATTCCTGAAGAAGACCTTGGTCCTGGCTTTGGTGAGGTAGACTTGGGTGCCCAGCCCATGCCCGATTCTAAGGCGCTGGGTATCACATGAGACGTTGAAAATGATGAATTGAGACTTTGTCCAAAAAAGAGTTTGGTGGAAGTATCTACTAGGCGTGAGATGTTAAGTGCTCTTGCTGGCCAATTTGACCCTTTGGGAATGCTGGCACCTCGTTTATTGGGAGGTAAACTAATTCTCCAACAACTTACTATAATGAGTATAGACTGGGAAGATAAGATTCCAGAAGTCTTGTATAAAGAAAGGTGCAAATGGGTTGAATTTATGAGAGACTATTCCGAGTTTTCTATTCCACGATATTGCTTTGCAAACGAACATGGTTATATTGGTTATGCAACTAATGACAAAATTGTTTACGAACTTCACGGGTTCTGTGACGCTTCTGATAGTGCGCTGTCTTGCGTTATTTACTTAAAATGTATAGTAAACGGACATGTATGTGTTTCTTTCATTCAAAGCAAAGTAAAAGTGATTTTGGTTAGTCAGGTAAATTGGGTAATCTCACGCAAGGAGTTGGAGGCTGGGAAGATGTGCGCAGAGTTGATGCTTCAAGTATCTGGTTCTCTGCAACATCTTGCCTGTGGTCTGCACTTCTGGTCGAATTCCCAAGTGGTGTTGAAATGGATCATAAATCCTGATCTTCATTTGCCGCGGTTTGTAAAACGCCGGGTTGATAGAATACATCTGGTTGCTCCAGCAAGCGCTTGGAAATATGTGAATACGTCATTAAATTCAGCTGACGTTGGGACACGCTGGCAGAGCGTTAAAAAAATCTGGTCTTTCAATTTGGCTAGAGGGTCCCAAGTTTTTGTTGGACGTGGGATTGGTACCTGGTCCGTCAGCTGAAATTGTTGTGAAGAAGACAGGGATTACCGTGGACCCGCTTTTGATTTCCGCTAGGGGCGGTTTGGACAACCTGATTGAGACTTCTTGTGACTTATACACTCTAAAGAAACGGGTAGCTTATTTTGTCGCTTTTAAACAGTATCTTTGGGCGATACATAAAAAGCTTGCGTTCTCTGTTCTCGTGCTTAATGCTAAAAAACTGGACGAGGCCTTTATTGATATTATTAGATATGTTCAGCAGAATCGTTTCGGGGCCGCTATCGATTTATTGAAAAATGAGTCTGCTGACGCTTTCGAATCGATATTAAAGAAATTAAGCGCCAAAAGTACTTGTACACAAGAGATGCACCGATTGGCTGAACGAAAATCATTACGCAATTTACGTCTTGTGTAGATGACGATTTAATTTTACGCATCGATGGGCGCCTTGAAAATGCGGAACTTCCTGTTGACGCGAAGCACCTTATGATTTTACCGAATAGACACCCTCTTACGAGGTTAATTGTCCTCGATAAACATGCTGAATCAGGACACGCTGGACCTAGCTATACACTGATGAAAACTAGATTAAGATTTTGGATTATTTTTGGAATATCAAGTGTGAAAAGTATCTTATCTGAATGCAAAAAATGTGCGCGCCGTAAGGCTACTCCGATACGTCAACTTATGGCTGATCTGCCAGCTTGTCGAGTCACTGCCTGTAACAAACCTTTTAAGTTTTGTGGGGTTGATTATTTTGGCCCCTATATATACCGTCAGGGACGAAGTGACTGTAAGGCTTGGGGTTTGCTTTTTACGTGTATGTGCACGCGGACTGTTCATGTTGAAATAGTTACCAGCTTAGACTTGAATAATTTTCTTCTGGCCTTTTCTAGGTTTACTAATCTTCGGGGAGCTGTCGGCACTGTTTATTCTGATAATGGTTCTATCTTCTGCGCCGCGGCAGAACAGCTTCCTAAGCTAATTAATTCCACTGACTTTCATAATTCCCTTTGTAAAGGTAACATAAATTGGGTTAAAATTCCACCCCACGCCCCTAGTCAAGGAGGGAGTTGGGAAAGCATGGTCAAGCTTATTAAGAATTCCCTAGGCAGAGTCTTAGAGGGGGTTCGACGAAAGGCGTCATTAATCGAACTGCAGACCTTTGTCTCTGATGCTGTAAGAATTGTGAATGATAGACCCCTGACTGCTGTGAGCAGTGTTCCTAATGATTTATCTCCCTTGACTCCGGCATGTTTTCTTGGTCAACAGCTTGCTCCTAATACACCTGTAGGGGCTTTTCACAACACAGGGGATCTAAGACGAGGCTATCATTACAATGCTACTTTAGCTCATAAATTCTGGGTGTGTTGGATTAAGGGTTATCTTCCCACCTTACAAGGTAGAAATAAATGGCGGGTGACCCAGGAGAACCTTTTTGTTGGTCAATTGGTCTTGGTCGGAGATATGGATGACATCTTGAAACAAGGAGCGTACCGTTTGGGGCGCGTTCATCCTCAAATGTATAAAGGACGCGAGATTGTTCGCAGAGCTACTATTGCAGTGTTAAAAAATTCCGGCTCTGGTGATATCGAATATGTTTTGAGGGATATTTCCAAGATTGCTCCCATCTAGTAACTGTTTGTTTACTGTGTTTATGCGCAAAATATAATTTGTTTTAGTGTGTTTAACTGATGAAATTGTGTTTTACTTTTAAAATTTGACAAGTTGACTAGAATTAATTTGCTTCTGAGGATTCACTATAGCTTTAAAAATATTGTTGCACTTTGCGATTTGAATGATTTGACCATTTGTCGCCGTTACTTTACTCTTGTGTTTTATTTGAAACTTCACTCTTATGTTCTGTTTCAAAGGGGCCTCTATGTTCACGCACCGGCTTTGCTATTATCGTCATCTGGACCTGGGCTGGGTTCGATCCAACATGTGTGTCTCCTGTTAATTGGTTTGCAACTGTTGTGCCGCTAGTCACCGCCTTTGGCTAGCAGATAATCATTTTGTGTCTCCACAGTTTTTAATTTTATTGCAATTCTAAGAAACGCCCTAACAATGTGTTGCGCAACTGTTCACGTGATTTGTTTTCTTGTAGCACATGGCACCTTTAATCCTCAGATTCGTTATTGTTCAGTTGTGGTTCAGACCAATTTTAACTTATTATTTTAAGTCGCCATGTTATCGAGAGAAGAAATCTCAGTTTTATTACAGGCAAAGCCTGCAGTTGGCAAGTAATTTTATTCAATGTTATTGACCCTTTGTTTCGTGAAACTGCTTTTGTTTTGGATTCAAGTTTGGGCTTGTCAGAAAGATTCCAGAATAAATTCAAGATATTTTAAGTTTGGTGGAAACATCAGATGCTTTGCTAGTAAGGCCTTGGAATTCCTCCGGGCTCTTATTTTGTGGTCGGTTACGCAACAGCGGATTTTCAAGAGTTTGGAACCATAGCTTTTGATTCTACTCCCATTTGCTGCCTGTAATTCTAATCCTTTGCGACCGAATCGTCGGTCACGTGAGGTCTTAGTCCGTGAGGTAAAACGTTGACCTTAGTGCCGGTGTCAACAAGAAATTTACAGCGGGAAGATCTGTTCTAAACATGAAATAGCTATTCAATGTGCCGGTCACTGTAGACTCTACCGGCGACCGGCTTGCTCATTTCCCTAAAAAGCACATGGTGGGCGGCATTGTCGAGTGTTCTTGCCATAGCAGCGATGATGATAACAGAAATCTTTCTGATTGTTAATTTTTTGATACTGTTTACGCAAACGTGCTTGCTCTACTTTGCATAACTCAGGTGTTTGCAATTGCGCAAGCCATAGTGCATCGGCTTTCTGAGCTAGTCTACGAAGATCATCGGTCTGTTCACTAGCTAGGGTGATGCGTATATCATCGGGCATATGTTGCAGAAAGAGGTGTTTAAAGATGAAACAGGCCTGATGATTACCGAGCAATACTAGCATCTCGTCCATCAAAGCAGATGGCTTGCGGTCTCCTAATGGCGGCATATTAAGCAACTTGGCAGCCCTGTCGGTTTCAGATAAAGCGAAGGTGCTCAAAAGATGTTGCTTAATGGCCGTATACTTGGTTGCAGCCGGGGGATTAGACAAGAGATCTAATAGGCATTGAGCAGTATTTTGGTCCAAAGCAGCTAGCACATGATAGTATTTAGTCTCCTCTGATACTACATATCTCCAAGCAAACTGCGCTTCAGCCTGATGGAACCAAATTTCTGGGTTAATTGTCCAAAAATGTGGAAGCTTTACTGCTATGGCATTCTGTTGCCATGTAGCTGCCTGTTCTTCTTGAGGCATAAGCGCAAATCTCTTTAACGTCGGTTTCACCACTATAGCCGTATAGACACGTGTATCTAGTTTCACTGTATTCTCTTAATCATCAACAAGGAGAGAAAAATATAATAAGCACAAGCTGAGATCTACGAGTAGATTGTGACGTCAAAACCACAAGGCGCGTCATAAATGTTGGAGAAAGTGTTGCCACAAGCGTTTAGTTCTGTGTTCGGAATATTTTGGAGGTTGGATAGCTTGCAGTGATTTACACAGATGCAAGTATTGTCTGCAAATAATCTTGAAGTAGTTTGGATAGCATTTAGTAAATTGTTTACAAATATAAAAGAAAAAGTAACTGTTCAAGAAAAGGGCCTTGGGGAACATCGCAAGAGTTTATTTTACTTGTTGAGTTGGATCCATAGACCAAAACATAATGATATCTTCTGAGAAACGACATAATTAAATTAAGTGCTTATTCACAAATGTCTAAGACGTTTAGTTTAAATTCAAAAAATTTTGTAGTTGATTGTGTCAAAAGCTTTTTTAAGGTTCAAAGAAAGCCTGTGAATTGATGTTGTTAATATTGTCATATGCCTGAGCAGTTATATCTAATGTGGCATGACTAGAAAAGAAATTGGTTTGGAATCCGTATTAGGATGGAAGAATTGCATTATTTTTGTTCAAATATTGAGTTACCAGAGGTGTCCAACTAAAACTCGCTAACAGTGGCTGCTTAACTTGAAGACCTATTGTCACTTCGCAGTCACCCTGGCCTGTATTGTGATTTATTTTAATTATCGTTTCATGTTCATGATGTATTAGATTACAGACAAATAAATTCAATGAGTATGAGTAACGAGCCAATTTTTGTTTTATATTTTCTTCGCATGTCTACACTTGGTAAACTATTGTTAACTGAATCACTTTTCCTTAAAACCATGCATGTTCCTTACAAAGAACTAAACGTTCTCTAAGTACGAAAAAAACAGTTATTTTAACATTTCATCAATAACACACTATTAATCGAAGCTGCTTTTATGCAAGCGTTTGTTCTGAGCCAATTAAACCAGCACAATTGATCTTCAACGTCAAAATGGCAGTACGCATCCATTGGTTAGCTGACTGTGAAATTTAGATTTAAGTTTCATGACAGAAAATCCCTGTTCACATCGGTATGTGCTTCCAAATTGAGCAATCCAGAAACTATTTGTCAAAAGAAGTGGATACGCTTCCTGCTAGTGAGAATAGAACTGGGGCAGCAATTGTTTTTTGATACATGTCTCTCAAACCTTTGTTTGATCTCAGATCTAAGAGTTCATGTTGAAACTCTGCGTTTTTAATCTCTTCTACCTCTGCAGTGAATTGCTGTTCAAATAATAAAAGATGCTTCTCCCGGCTGTTTAGATTATACAAGCGTTTTTTAAAACTTTCATTGAGATCTTCGCAAATGTTAGCGTATTTTGCAAAGGCTGGAACAAAATCAAGCTTTGTTTTAACCGCAAACGAGAACATGGATTTGAAAATACCCCTTTATACTTCGATATTCAGGAAATTAAATCAGCACATTTTGAGTGTTTGACTTTTTGGAGTATACGTTAATTTGTAGCTGACATGCAAAACTAGTCTGTGGCCTTGCGTTATCTCTGTTTCACACTTCACACGTGTTGGATGAGTTCGGATAGATGGGCAAAAACTGTGAAAGCCAGAAACTAATTTTATTTGTATCATGGGCCTACTGCAGCAATAAAATATGTAACGGTATGTAAAATTTCATTGTGGCATGTTTATAAAATACAGCGAGAGTTCCTGTGCCACTTTCTATATTGTCACGTGCCACATTTGACATGTGTGCGAAGTGTTGAACACCCCTGGGTTAGGCATTTATGCTGGAGTTTTTCAATTATTTTGGAAAAACATGTGAAGATAGACATGGGGCGGTAGTTGTTAGGGTAATTTAAATCACGAGATTCATGGAGAGGAATGACTTTTGCAATTTTGCAGCTGCTGGAATTTTGCAATTTTGCAGCTGTCAGGAAATATTTCTTTGGAAAATGCAAAATCGATTAGAATGTTCAGGCAGGGAGCTATTGTAAAAATTTGAAACTTTGAGAATGAAGGCTGGAATATTATGGTGCCCTACAGCTTTGCTCAAGCCGAGATATTGAATCTAGTTCATAATTTGACTGGTTTTCAGAATTTATGTGCAGCTGTGAGTTGCTGCCACAGCCTTTGCTGTCATTGGGGTAAGGAAGAGTTCTTGCATTTTGCGGTAAGTAAGAAACCACTATGATTTCCGGTGACCACCTTTAATTTTGTGTAACTCGAATTGAAAGTGCCATTTTTTAGACAGAGTTTTAATTGCTAATATATTTGAATACTCCTTGAATGTTTATTTTTGAGTTTCATTGCTGTATGCAAAGTGAGATTTAAACATGACTTCTTTTTACGCATCGAGATTAAGATGTATGTAGTTATTCAAGGGTTGTGTAATAAATTGGGTTGTCGACAAGAGTATTTCTTAAAGAATACATGTTTATTTACTGTAAAGGAAACTGTTTCTACAAAATCGTCAAAAATAGTATGGTAGTTTTTGCTTGAAATCCAGATATTCTGCTAAAATGTTCTTGCAAAGCTTTGCCGAGGTCTAGGTTGAACAATTCACTGTCGAATTTTGATTTATCACGATAAAATTCGACTGGCTCGTTTGCTTTTTCGATAGAATTGTGGTCACTATAGGACTGTCTTCATTGTTAAACTATCGGACAGATTTATGATCACAACAATGCTGTTTGCATTGCCGGACTAATAGATAGATTTATAATCACTGCAACACTGTTTTGATTGCCAGAATATTAGATAGATTTATGATCACAGCACCACTGTTTTCATTGCCGGACCATTAGATAAGTTTATGATGGCAACTACGCTGTTTTCATTGCCGGACTATTAAGATAGATTTGTAATCACAGTAACACTCTGCATTGCCAGAATATTTCATAGATTTACTCGTGTGATCACAACAACACTGTTTTCATTGCTGGAGTATTAAATAGATCACAGTACTCACAAGGACTATTCGATAGATCACAACATACACAAGGACTATTTGATAGATCACAATACACATGAGGGCTATTAGGTAGATCACAATATACACAAGTACTATTAGTTAGATCACAATACACACAAGGACTATTAAATGGATCACAATGACACGAGGAATATTAGATGGATCACAATACAAATGAGGACTGTTAGGTAGATCACAATACCTCGAGGACTATTAGATAGATCACAATATAAACTAGAGATGACAAGAGGGCAGCATATGCGGTTGTGTATGCTGTTGGACCCCCAGCTCCACGCAGCGTGGTAAGTAAAATCGGCCATAGTTGGCCGCGTCATCGCAGCGTTCCATAATTTTTTATGCCATTTTAACAGGAGTCGCTGACATTAGATCTTTTGTGCAAGAACTTCGCAAAGTTTTGCAAATCGATTTCCCGGTGCAAGTGTTTTAGAGATGATACCGGTACTGGTAATTAGGGTGCTTCAAAAAATGGGTAAACAATTTTTGTAGAAATGTTAGCGGGCTACCCCCCCAAATCTCTTCATTTACTATAAAAACACACTGTGTAAATAATTTTTCAAAAATATGAATGTTTGGGGATTCCCCAAGCCCCCTACGTTTTTGATTTTTTGATGCTAAACCATAAAGTGAAAGTGGCTGTAATTTGAAAGTCTTTTATGCAAACATAGGGTTGTTTGGGTTTATTTTTATCAGCATGATGAGCACAATAGGATAATGCAGTTAAAAAACGCATGTCAACATTTTTTGAATATCATAAAATTTTAATTACATGCTAAAAAGTTGATAAAACGTCGAAATTTTACTGTTTTGCAGTTGTTTGTTTTAGCAGCAGCAGTATTCTATCTTGAAATTGATTAACTTGAGCTCACACAACAATTCTCACTCTAGTTTCTCTACGATGAAGTGTTACATGTTGTCTATTTAAATCAATGATTTTATGGTAACCATGAGCTACTCATTGTTTCCCAATTGCTGTTACAGTAGTGCGTTCTTTAGTGGTTTGGAAAAATCTTTGCGGTGCTGAGACACTACTTGCAAAAGAAACTGCAGGTGCTCTTCTTCTTTTGTCAAACGCCCAGAAAAACTTTGTACTAATGCCACACTTTGTTCTGCATGGTCATTTGTAACAGCTAATGATTTGCAGAAATCTTTTGAAATTTTGAAGTCTTCATTTTCATTCCATTGAGCCAGTGGAAGGTGAATGAATGAATATGGAAGGTTTAGCTTTTGGAACAACAAACATGTGTTGGAACTAGCAAAATGTGCTTAGGTTTTGCTGGTAATAGTATTCATTGAGACAGAAGCTTTCTTCACTGGAATCTCTTTCTCCTTCGGTTGCAGAATTGCTTGTGCCATCTTTTCCTTAATGCTTGGCATGACATGATCATCAATCAAAGAGTGAAAGACCTAACAACTCCTCTGAGAGGTACCATAAATGGCGAGCCATCTTTTCAGTTGTCACTTTAGAAATTGCATCATTGATGCCTGCGTACTTTTTCAAACACTTCAGAAGAGACAAATCACTGTTTGGAGCTTACACAGCAAGTGGAGCAGTGATCCATACTTTGACATAAATTCTCGAAAAAAATATGCACAAATCTCGAAGTCCTTTCTGTTCATGGGAAGTTAAACGAAATTGGTTGCGGAACATCCACACTTTGAATGTGTAGATGACCTTGGCCATCCATCGTGCTTGATGGTTAGCTCCAGGGACTCGAAATCTGGTTCCACGAGACGGTGATCTTCCAAGGAACAACAATGTCAACTCCATAAGCTCTCTGTAGTCATCTCTTGGCTGTGTGTCTATGGTCATCACTCCCTCAATAAACTTTATCATTTCTTCCTGGATATCCTCTTCCACACCACTTGCTGCTACCTCATCTGTGGAAGCATTTTCATACTTGGCCTGATCTATAAATTCCCAGTTATCTGTGAAGCGTTTGAAAATCTGTATATTTGGGGATGATGATGATGGCAGTACTTTCTTAAAAGCTGCGACAGTAATCAGTTCAAGTATATAGTGTCAGCACGCTAAATATAATAGATCATGATTGAGCAGCTGTTCAATCATGACACAAGCTCCATTAATTCGACCAGTGTTTGCACTTGTGGTGTCAAAACGTAATGCCTAAACACTGTCTTGTAGACTCCAATCTTTCAGCGCTTGATAGACAGCGTTTGCTTGAGCCTCCCCAGTTCCAGCTACAATCTTTGGTACAGACAAGAGCTGGGTATCTTCTCCAAACGACACAAGTGTTGGAAGACGATCTACACTTTTCTTGCCAGTCAAATCAGGAAGAAGTTTTCCATCGCAGTGAGCTGTCAAAGGTGCATTGGGAGAAAAGTTCTTCAAAACTTCACCTGCGAATTGCTCCCTGTGGCTACATCTGCTGCGTCTTTCGCTGGCCGCACTCAAAGTGAAATCCTGAATGTTGTGTCCAAGGCTTTTTGCAGTTACACTGACAAGGAACATAGCAGCTCTGTCAGAAACATTTGCACGATCTAGACATGATGATAAAGCAGGGGTAAGAATTTGTTTTCGCCTACGCTTTGGGGGTAGCAAAGAAACACGGAAGATCTCGCCATGTCTTCATCACCTAAAGTCAAATCTTCGGTAGCTGAACTAGAACTGTCTTCTAGAATTATTTGCATATTTGATGCTTCAGCTTCTTCATCTGCTTTTTCTTTTCGCTCTCTATGTTTTACCAAGTGAACTTGTTTTTTCTCGTGTTTTTTTTACTAAATTAGCATCTACGCCACCCATACATCGCTGACGCCCCTTTTCACGTTGGGCCATGATAAACTGTTTATCTTCCTCAATTGTCATCATGTTTGGGGCATTCTCATGAGCAACATCAAAGAGATCATTCAAAGATTGCTCAAATTTTTCTTCATGTACTTTTTGAGAGATAGATTGTCTCTTTTCATGCTTCTGCAAATTTTGCCAGCTGTGAAAAAAAGACTCCAGTTTCTTTATAGCATTTCTCTTTTGCTTTGTTGGAATGCCAGCCTTTTCCCAAAACAAAAAGATCTTCTCAATTGTTAATGTTGCTGCTATTTGAATGGTGTGCTGCACTTCTCGGTGAAGGTACAGAAAGTGACCCAAAGCTTGTCTATTGGAAGGAAGCTTAGACCCTGTCATGTCTACAACATATGAATCCAAACAATAAATTTTACTTTGTTTTCTTGTTGCAACTGCCATTGTTCACACAGAGCACACAGTGTTCAGTACACTACAAAACTATGCACTATTCAAATACGTAAATGGTATTGTGATAATACAAGTAATCTCTAAATAGAAGGAGTGATTGCAGAATTATTCCAAGTTTAAATAGAAAGAGTGATTGCAGAATTATTCCAAGTTTCTTCTAGTTTGTCTTAGTAGGTATACAGTTGATAAGCTCTGTCATAGTCTTTTAGTTGAGTGGTATGTATCCTATGTTCTATTCCAGTTTTAGTGCTGCACTGCTGCAGCTATCTCCTATCTGCGGCTCGAAAGGGCGACAAAAAACGTGACTCCAAACTCGTCACCCAATTAGTCTGGTGCTAAGGAGTAAACTGTATCTGAACTAGTGGCCACTTCTGCCGTTCAGAGCCAAGACTACAAGTTCAAAAGCCCTGAGAAGGAGAAGAGCAATCACGACTGTCATTTATCTTAATAGTGGCTTATTGAACAGAATGTCATTCTCCACATTGTACCAAATTCAAACGTAATTTTTTTCATAAATCATTCAGCAGATTCTTAATTTAAAAACAGGATACTTTGGTTAGATAGTTGGCGGGAGTTAAATGCGTAAAGGTTATTGCTCGGATCAAGGTTTTTACGTTTTAAAATAAAATATCCACTTTACATGAAAGACTTTCAAATTACAGCCATTTTCACTTTACGGTAAAAAATCAAAAACGTAGGGGGTCTTGGGGAACCCCCAAACATTCAAATTTTTGAAAAATATTTTACACAGTTTGTTTTTATAGTAAATGGAGAGATTTGGGAGGGTAGCTCGCTAACATTTCTGTAAAAAAATTTTACCCATTTTTTGAAGCACCCTACTGGTAATCGTTTAAGCAATAAGCAGTGTGGGTCTGAGGGTGGTACAGAGTAACAAAGTAGTCTAACAGTGATCTATTGTTGCATTAGTCTGTTAGTACTAATACCGGTACTAGTGACTGGCGTTGTGCTAGACTATCGATATAGGTAGGCTATTAGCAATTAGTCCACACACTTATTATAAAACATTGAAGTTTATTTCAAATGAGGTGGTCAAAGTTCTTGCCAGTATTCTACAGTCTAGAAATTTAGTGAAGTAAAACCATTGCTAGGTAAAGTATAAAAGTAGTCAAAAGTAAGTACCAGTAGCTTTGTGAAAGTACAAAATAGACTAGTTTGAAATTTGGAATTGCTTGTGTAATACTGGTAATTGCTAATATTATGTCCAAATGTTCAGCGACTCAGCGTACCAGAAGAGCAGCAGCAGATGTAAAGTAAGTCAAAGTGTCTCATAATTTGTGGTGTTTTATTTCGGCATTACTCCGTTATGTGTTTTTCAGGAATTAGGTGTAAGATTAAGCTATATACCATTTAGTCCCATTTTTGAAATACTGGAGTGAATACATGCTTGTGTTTGAATAAAAAAAAGCAGCTTCTAGTCAAAGTAGATGGATTGTTTGTAGAAAAGCACTTTCTTTGGTAACTGCTAAAAACCATCAGGTAAGTGGTGTGGGACTTAATACAGTAAGCAGTGGAGAGCAGGGTATTAAGTCAAAATCAATCCTACAATTAAAAAATTGTCTTTCTATTTAGAGACATTCATCGCATGATCTGATATGTTGTGGTTAGTACTTCTTACTTTTTTTGTAAAACCCCAGTAGCAAACTGCTAGTGCTTTAGTATCCAAAATAAGGTTACTTGGTAGCAAATACACATTTTTTTTGTTTTGTTGAAGTGAATCTCACGGCATAAAAAGTGATGACTGATGAGTTTGCTTAGTTTAATGCGTAAAAGAAAATGGTGGAAAATATGGCATTCAGAAGGTGTGAAAGCTTCTTATCAGCTCTCACAAATGTTTCTTTGATAACTAGCTCCTGATACATGTGATTTATCTAATTAGAGTGTTTCCTACTGTAGAAAGTAATGGCAAAGTTTGAAACTTGTGGTTTTTGCATTTTCTACTTTGGTCCATTTCTTGAAAATTTGTTGCTTTTTACTCATGTCTTAGCTACGGTGCATTATAGATCTTATAAAATTGACGGTGCAGCATGGGCACCAGCTTCGCTTGTGCTAAAATTTTGCAGTGCGGTGCAGTTTGCAAACAGGGTTTGCAAACACAGCGCAGTTTGCGAACAGGATTTGTGTCATTCACACCATCTCTAATATAAACTATTAGATAGTTCGCAATGCACACGAGGACTATTAAATGGATCATAATAACATGAGGACTATTAGATAGATCACAATGACATAACTATTGGATAGATCACAATACACACTAGACTATTAGGTAGATCACAACATACACAAGGACTATTAGATAGATCACAATACATACGAGGGCTATTAAATGGATCACAATAACACAAGGACTATTAGATACATCACAATACACACGAAGACTATTAGATAAATAACAATACATACGAGAACTATTAAATAGATCACAAAATTCACTAGGATTATTCGGCAGATCACAATGCATACAAGGACTATTAGATAGATCACAATATACACGAGGACTATTAGATAGATCATGATATAGACTGGCAGTGGAGAGGGTTTAGCTGTCCCCATCTAGGTACCAATAACGAGCATATCGCGACCTACTACGTTGCAAACCATAGGCAAAAAGTGATTTCTGCCGGGTCAGATTGATTGCGTTTGATCATAATGGGGGCTCTAAGACCCCAAAAAATCCACTAGCGGTCCCCAACTAGGTACCACATGAAACCTACTGGAAACAAAAGCTTGAATTGCCCAGATCATGAAATGGTATGTGATAGAAATTTTTTCAATTGCTTTACCCTCGACAGAAGCTTCCAAAGTTCCAGTTATGACGTCACCACGAAAATATGCGTCAGTTGATGTTGAGTACAGCAGAGGTTCTTGAATTATATGAGGTGCGGAGCCTTTTGCCAAGCTTGAGATTTTGCGTGGAGCCCTAGCAACGCATTTTGTTAAGGCGGTGTTTTACAGCTGGCGCAAATTGCCTTGAGACCTGTGGCAAATTTTGCATTCTTAAGCATGCTATAAAGCCGAAGCTTATGACTCTTTTTTTATACAACTGAAATTCATTAATAACAATAGATTTTTTTTTATACAACTGTCGTAACATATATGCGAGAAATTCGGCTGCTCTGGCGTCGGATTACGATGGCCAAGTGGTTAAGGCCGTGTTTCGGGTTAAGACTCGCCTCAACCATTGGGCTGGTGATACGTCACTAGTCGGTGTGGGTGTGAGTTCGAATCCCATTCGTAATCAGATTTTTCTGATTACGTTTGATTTGGCCTTAGATCTTGGTGAGTTAGATTCAAGTTCAATTCATTAATTGTAACAATACGTCAATTGTAACATTGTAACAATAGGTGCTGTTTGATTTTTTGCTTTATTTACTTAATCCATGTATTGATATATATATGTATTTATTTTTTTTTTTATTTTTTTTCTTCCTCTTTTTGTGTTTCGCTTTGATTATTACTCGTAAATAAATAAATATCATCATCATCATCGTCAGTGTGGAAATGGTAGAGCAAGTATAATATTGTACGATGAGTGGGACAGCGCTGTGTTGGGCTATCAGCTTTCATCAGCTGCACTCAGGTAAAAGATACACTCATCCTTCAAAATGCTTGGCCTTGCCAAAACACTCTTCCGGATATGTGGAAGCAGGGTTGCCAGGTTTTGCAGAGTAAAATATTCCAAATTATACACCAAATATATACCAAAAAGTTTTATCCAAAATATACCAAAATTTTTGAAAAAATCATGAATTTTTCTGCAAAAATTAAAAATAAGCATTACATTTTACAGTTTATGAATGACAGCATTAATTACTCGCTCATTCTTCTAACAGAAGTATAATTATTACATTGAGCATAAAAAAGTTGCATTCTTTAAATACAAAGCAATCAGCAATGTGCATGTCATAATACTAGAATCTAAATCTCTCTCGCTAAGCGAAAAAACAAGAGTCACTAATGCAACAGTTTAATTGAAATTAAAATGACAATTAACCAACACTCTACAATACTGTAGTAGCAAAAAACAGGCACTACCAGCGATGGCGGAAGCATTTCTTAAAGTGGGGGGACCTAAAACCAATGACCAGATTTTCCTATGACCAATGACCAAACAGGGCTGGCAGTGGGTTAGCGAGAAGTTTTGAAAGGGAGTGGAGCATAATTTCCCCATTTTTTTCTAGCGTCTTTTTTTTGGCAGAACTGATTTGAAGCTGATTGAGAAACCGGAAAAGCTCTAGGGGGTCCGGGGGCATGCTCCCCCAGAAAATTTATTAAAATTTACATGCTGTAATGGCTATTTTAAAGCTTTTTGAATAATTTGCAGGCAAATTGTGTTTGAATTTTTGACCCCAATTCTGAGTGCTTCGCCAAATATGAAACATTTTTAATTATGCGTGTTTAAGGCATAAGGCTTATAGCTATCGAAGAGGTTCGAAATTATAGAAAAAATGTATGCATTAAAAACTTGTTTGAAAATGGCTGGTGGGAGTATGCATATCCCTCATCCTACCCCTCTGGTTTTGCCCCCGGCCATAAGCTGCAGAAACCATAAAAAGAGTCTGGCATATTTCATTCGGTTGGCACTATTAGTATTGTTCTTGTTTACTGAAAGGCAAAGTCAAGCACAATGTTCCCCCTACATATGCTCCTGAGGGCCGGGTTTAGGCAATGAGAGGCCCTAGGCTATTTGATCACACTGATTGGAAGAGCGAAAAAAGGTCTTCACGTCCTCAGATGTCCTGTTTTCACTGAAAATGTCGGTATAGTGAAAAGCAAACAGAAGGTATACTCGTCCTTAGATGTTCTGTTTTCCTCTGCAGCATCAGTGAAGAGAAAAAAAGGTCTTCATTGTTTGTGATAAGGCCCCCCATTCTCTCCGAGGCCCTAGATTTCTGCCTGCTTAGGTTATAGGCCTGCATAAATCCAGCCCTATGCATACAATCCATATTTAACCTGTCCACATGTGACATGTCCAATTTATGTGGGCTTCAGATCTACGGTTCTAGTTTCTGTACCCCCCACCCCACAAACAAAATTTTCAAGAAGACATTTCTGGATTTAAGCTCTTTCCTGGGTTTTAATTTTGATGGTAGGCCTATTAAGTTTCAAATGCATTCATGCAGAAGCAATATTGTAGAAATAAACGCGTAAATTAGGGCCCTCCCAGAGCTCCCCCTGAAAAAAAAGTGGGGGGGGGGAAAGTGGGGCACTACCCCAAAACTCAGTTTGAAATAAATCACCATTCACCATCCATTAATTGCAATTAAACCAACACTTCACATTCTACAATACTTCGGTAACAAAACATTCAACACCAAATCAGCAGTTTCACATATATCAGCCACCATTCTGCCATTTCCTGCAATTAACGAACACTTTACACTGTTACAGCAACTCCGGTTACAGTCTGCAATACTTTGGTAACCAAAACATGCAACACCAAACTCACAGCATGAAATAAATCAGCCACCATCAGCCTAGTTTCAATTAATCGGTAGTGTACAATACTCGCCAGCAAAAACATGTCCTACGCAAACCTCATACATTATATCAAAGTCACAAAAACTTAACTTAGCATGGTATAAAGTTGTGACTAGATTGGACATTAAGCCACTTAATTTCACTCAGCATGAAAATTTAAATTATTGAAATAAACCAAACGCAAAAAATCACTACCAAAAGGCATAAAAATGTACCAAATTTAAGGACATATACCAAACCAAATTTTCAGCTACCAAACAGAAAAAAATATACCAGATTTATGAAATCTGGTATAAAATATACACCAGTTGGCAACCCTGTGGTGGAAGCTGTTGTGACTTCCCATTCAATAAAAGGACGTCGTCCTTCCTGACGTGCTGAATGGAAAGTAAACATTGGCGGAAGACCGCCTGTTGCTAAACTTTTCTTCAAAAGGTGAATACAGACCTGACATATTTGGAAGTTCAATAAGTTTAAAAGTTAAAATTTCGGATGTGTCAGACCTTTTTGGTGTGCCCTATACAAGCTAGAAAAAATTTACATTTCGCAGTTAAGTCAAATTAAGACTGTAAAGTTGACACTTTACAAACATACAAATAAGGAAGAGTCAAATTTCATTAATCCCAGTATTGCTGCTTTTGACAGTTGCAAAATTCCTAAAGTCAGTATTGTGTATGCAAACAAATAGTTTGCAAAGCCACTAGGTCGCTCTTGAAGAGCCTTGGGGCTCCTTACAGAGCACTTTAAGAACCTATGGCAGGGGTCAGCAACCTGCAGCTCCAGAGCCCCATGCGGTTTTTTAAACCCCCAGTTGCAGCCACATGCAGTTCTTTGAACCCCCAGTTATTGGATAGGTCACAATGCACACGAGGATTATTGGATATATCGCAATACTCGCGATGACTATGGATCACGATACACGCGAGGACTATTATATGGATCACAATACACACGAGTAGTATTAGATGGATACACACAAGGACTATTAGATAGATAACAATACACACAAAAACTCACAATACTCACGAGGACTACTAGATAGATTGCAATACACACGAGGACCGTTAGATAGGTCACAATACACACGAGGACTATTAGATATATCACACTACTTGCGAGGAGTATTGTTTGATCACATTACACAGCAACACTTTTTGCAGTCGCTTGCCGAAGCTGAACTTCAACAGCGAACTATCGAAGTTGCCAGGACAACCAGGGCTCTCGAGGAAACTGTAGACGAGTTTGAAGTAAAAAAAATCCATGATTTAAAGGTATGTTGTGTATATCGTTGTGGTTGGCTATGATGTGGTGATTAGTTGAACTCCCCACCAAGCTTTTATTTTGGTAAGTTTGTTTCATGATAAAAGCGTTGTGTATATCGTTGTGGTTGGGTATGATGTGGTGATTAACTTCCACCAAGCTTTTATCTTGCTAAGTTTGTTTCATGATAAAAAACGATGAAAGAACGACAACTCTATGTGGAAAAGTCTGGATTAGTTTCGTTATAACATCTTTGTTACGATTTGTGGTATGTGATTAAAATGGAAGTGACCGTATTCATTTGTAGTACGTGACTGTAAAAATACTGATATTCTTACTACAGTTTAAAAAGAGTAGCCTAACTCCTAATAGTTGACTTCATGTAGAACTTTCTTCCCCTCACTTGTTCGAGGTTGGGCTTACCAATCATGGCTGATTTTCCAACATTATTCTAAGTGCCCTGTGATGTATTACTTGTTTTCTAACCAAATATAGCAACAAATGCGAAGTTGATACTGGCTGTTTTGCCACGGTATTTAGTGCTGTGGAAGTTTTTCGGTGGCTGACTAGTTAGATATTAAACTCAGTGAGCGATTTCTTGACCTTATTCTAAAAGCATTGTCACTAATTACTGATCAGTTGGAAGCTGCATGCTTGCAGTGGTTGTGGGTTTATAATTTTTGGCGCAACTGCAAAGTGAACTAGCATACACGAAATGGGCAGAGTTTTTTTCTCAATTAATAATATTCTGGTACAAACCTGACCTCGTTCTCACCAACATTTCAGTGGGTCACTTGTAATTTTTTTTTTAAGGAAATACTTTCGGAGTTTGTGAAAATTGAGATGATGTTTCACGCAAAAGCGCTTGAAGTTTACTCTCATGCTTTCAACGCACTCAGTGATATTGATGAGGATGAACATCTGGAAGTAAGATCCATGTAATAACCAGCGTGGTTGTTTTGTAAACCGAGAAGCCGTATTTTTGGAAGGTTTAGATGCTTCTCAGCTGTATGATTGTAGCATATTGTTGTCCTCTTGATTAAGGCGCTTTTTCACTTGTTAAATGTTTACTTCTACTACTATGCTTTCTTTGTGTTTGACTTGAGGCCACCACTATGTCGAGCTACTTTTTATGGGATAGCTTCTCTCTGATGCAATCATACAAAGAATAAATTACTACTGGTTTTTATTCCATGAATGCATATTGTGCGGCAAATGGTGGTCCGAGAGAAGCGTGGGTTCAGTTGAATGTCATAAAATTGAAAGTTGTGAAGTGCTACAACACTAGCAGCAATAGCAGGAATGAATTACCGTCTCAATCCTATTATGAGCAACACCAATGTTAGTTCCATCGTCATCCGACATCATGAGTTTGTGAATAATGGTCGTCAAAAATTCTTATTGTTACGTGTGTGGTTACAAAAGCATCGTGCATATTTATTGCAAGATGCTTTGATTGTGCAAGTTGTGATGGCAGTGTGATGATGTTTTATCAGGTTTTCCGTAATTCTCTCCGTCCTTCCACAAACATGCAGGAGAGACTGGATCTTGCCAAGAATGCTGCAAACCTATCTCTCGGCCAAACTCTGTCAAGAACGTCCCAATCTCGGGATGCAAACAACATCAGGTACTTGCAAGTTGGAATATCTGCTCTTCACAGGAAACTCTCAAACATCTCCGTCTTGCTTCTATTCTTTTAAGTCTCACTCTTCTTGCTGTGTACAATGGACATATTTTAGCGAATCCAGCAACGTATGTACAAACGATATTCTAATAGAAGTTGCAATTAAGTTTTCCATCAAAAAACAACCGAAAAAAAAAAAAAAAAACAAAGAAGAGAAGAAATGGTATAACAGCTCCCTGATGCTAATCGCGGTTACTCTTTACCTACCTCTGAAATTGTGCTGTAGTTTTATGCTCAGTCAAACTTGGTGCTGCTTTTTTATGAGGCTGTTAACTGGAGTCGCATGATGATTAACCTCTAACTACTTCTGCCCGCTTCATCGTCCAGGCAGTTTAATTTTATGTATTTGCATTTTTGTCAAGAGAAAGCATTCTAGCCGCTATGTCGAGCTCGTTTAGGAGTTGCCAGTGCTTGTTTTCTTATTAGAGATGAGAGGGAATCACGTTAAATGCCTTTCCCAATGAGGCAACATGTAAACTTCCTGCTTTTTCTCCACACTGTACATTTAACGCTGAACGTCAGACAGGGAAGTTGTGAATACCAATTTAAAAGTTTCTTTTTTTGAACCAACTTAGAATTGAACCAAAGTCTACCGCTCTGTGCAGGAAGCACTAGAAGGCAAAATGGATGGAGCAGGTCCAAAGGAAAGAGAAAAAAGTGAAGAAATAAATTGCTAAATTTTAGCACAACGGAAAGTGACCTGGCTGCATAGCTGGGAAGCAGCTACTTGAACAGTATTGTTGCTGTCACTGCCGTTGTTTGACACGTAAAGAGGTGGCCCTACCGCCTACCGTTACTTGAATTAAAAATAGCAGCGACATTACCGTTGCTGCTATTGCTTGCAAAAATAGAGGTGCTGCCGCTGTTTTAGGCTGCGTTCACACATAGCGGTTTTCACCACCAGGAACAAAAACTTTGGCGAGTGTGAACGAATTTTTGTGTCGTGAAACCAGGTTTTGCGCCGCGTAAAATTGAGCAGTTTTCAGAACTAGGTTTCACAGTCAAATTGTGAGTGTGAACGCAACTAGTTGCAAAACCCAGTGTGAACGCTGATGGTTTTGCGTGAGGCTTTTATGCTTGAGTGCTAGACTAGACTAAGCTGTGCACTGTGCAAAAAAGCAATTGTAATCATAACGTCGATGGTATTGTCTCAGGTTTTTGTACGCAAGTGCTAGATTCTACTAGTACCAACTAGGCTTTAACTAAAAGATAGGTAATTTATAAGTTTCAGGTTTATAACCATAGATTATAAGTGTCCTGTAAACTAGCTGCAATAAAACAAGTTTCAGTAAAATGTGTTGTAACTTATTTTGACCTATTTCAACTTTTATCTGGTGAGCCTACTGTATTTTGATCACTGATATAGCTGCTAGTCTTAGTTGTTTTGTTACCGTAATATGTCTGAATGTGGCAGTGGAAGCAACGCATTTACAAAGTGGGTGTGAAAAAGGTGAGAAATCTAGGTTGCATACACTAGGCTACTGACATTTAAGAGGATTGATGTCTAAATTCCACTGTTTGCTCTATTTGTCCTGCACTGGTAGTGATCATTGATCAGTAGGGCAATTTTTTGTGACCTAAAAAACTTCAAAACGTGACTTTATTTTTATAAAAAAAGTAACCAAGAAGTGATTTTATTCAAGGAACAGCACAAAATGAAACATCACTGCAGTCTATGCTAAAAAGCCATAAAATAATCTCAATTAGTGCCCAAATGATGGTGCACGCACATATTGTGCTTAAAATTCTTCGGTGAAAAATTTCTGTCTTTGGCAAGTAGCTAGTTCAGCATGGAAAAACTGCGTTCTGCCGCAGGCTTTGTTGGTTAGCATCTTTGATGCAAGCCATATGCAGCAAGAGCAACTTCTTGGTGACTCATTGTAGTAATATCTATCATATCAATTTTTCAAAAAACTCAAGCAACTCAATTACAGTAAGTTGCTCCATATCAGTGGCGTGCACCCAAGACTTGGCAAAAGAATTGGCCAAAACCAGTGAGCGGCCAAAGTCCAAGGGGCTAAATGGTTGCTTCGCTCCTACCAGCCAATGGATTTTTACGAATTTCACATAAAAACACTCATTTTAGTACACTTTTTGCTAATATGAATTACGCTATTGCTGATATGTTTCCTAGTTAAAAAAAGAATTAGAATTAGTGTAGTTAATTCTGATAATTTTGATCTAAGCCTGTCTGCTGTAATAACTTTTTTTTTTCTTCAATCGTTGTTAATAGCAAAGTTCATTTTAAATTTTCCATTTTAAAATACAACTGGATAAATGGTAGGCCTTGAAGACTTACTAAATAAACGCTGTGAAAACCAATTCTACAGCTAGTTTTGCGATTTGAGCGCTCATCAGGTAGACTCAGGTTTTGAACCCAGGACCTTGTGATTGAGAGTTTTCCCTCTCTAACCACTCGGCCACCGGGCCTGAGTCTACCTGATAAGCGGTCAAACTGCTCATCAGCAGTTTGACCGCTCAAACCGCTCATCAGCCTGATAAAACCTGAGTCTACCTGATGAGCGATCAAACCGCGAAACTAGTTGCAATGTGAAATATTGCGCACCTTTTTGTTATCATGTTTTAGAGTGAATTGGAGTCACATATGTTTGCACTGTTACTGTTGTTACTGCGTTTATATGATCAACTGGTTATCTGATGTAAGCTATGCAGGGAGTCGAACTTGCTGGTTAAAATTCATGAATTCGCTACTGTGTTGATAGATGTAAGTCATTTTGTTCTCGGCACATCACACATAACTGCTGCTTTCGTCTTTAATTGGTCAGGTGTTGTAAAAAGCAGTGTATGGACAACGCACTGCCAGTTGTACCGTTCAAACGCAAATGTACAGTAAATGCAATGTTGGAGATTTTGCCGTTCCTAGTGTACAAATACTAGTGCTAGTCAAGTTGCAAGTTAAGAGTGAGTTTTTACATGATGAGTCATACAGTAAAGTGATGTTTATAGCAGACGTTGAATGACAGCGGCAATATTAGTTACGTGCAAATACTTCAAATGACTCAAATGTATATGAATTGTAGATTTGAGATTTTAACGGTTTTTAAGGATTTTATGTTTAACAATGAGTGTGCTCCTCGTCAATTTATGGTAACGCATCCGTCCGTGGCTTTTATATCAAGGTATGTACCGAAGAGCTTATTTTGTGAACACATTGCATAAGTGAAGTCCTAATTGTCGTTATTAATCTTACTGTGTTTTGTTTAGACGTTTTGCCAACTTTAGACCTCGTTCGTGTGTTGTTGCAGTTCAGGCTTGAAACAGTTAGGTAATGATGTCTTACTATTATCTGTGATATGTGCGCCCGCTCAGCTGATTGCTAACTTGCCAATTTTGTTTAATAGAAACCGTTTGACGTTTAATGATTGACGTTTGATGATTGACGCTTGATGTTTGGTGCCTTGTGTTGCTGAATCTGTGCCGCGAAGCTCGCCTATATTAGAGAAGCGACAGGAGACGAGCGGGAGAGCTAGCTAACGCGTTGCTGACTAATCCCTGTTGACGTAGAAGATTTTCCCGAACAATCTTGTTACTACGCAACATGTAGAATTAGTTTTTACTGCTTTTATTTAGTAAGTCTTTAAGGTCTACCATTTATCCAGTTGTATTTCATGTATATAGACTTACATTGGCTCCAATTATTTCAATACTTGTAAAATCAGGCCTGCCATTGTCGACACATGTCAACTAGGCTAACTGCTCATTAGCCTGCAGTTGCAGGGGCTTGAGTATGTATAGCTGAAAATTGCATTGAAAACGCTGTCAGCCCGGTGGCGGAGTGGTTAGAGAGGGAAAACTCTCAATCAGAAGGTCCTGGGTTCAAAACTTGAGTCTACCTGATGAGCGGTCAAATCGCAAAACTAGTTGTAGAATTGGTTTTGACAGCGTTTATTCAGTAAGTCTTCAAGGCCAGTTGTATTTCATGTATATAGACTTGCATTGGCTCCAATTATTTCACTACTTGTAAAATCAGGCTTGCAGTTGCAGGGGCTTAAGTATGTATAGCTGAAAATTGCATTGAAAATGCTGTCAGCCCAGTGGCGGAGTAGTTAGAGAGATAAAACTTTCAATCACGAAGTCCTGAGTTCAAAACCTGAGTCTACCTGAGGAGCGGTCAAACTGAAAAACTAGTCGTAGAATTGGTTTGTACTGCTTTTATTAAGTAAGTCTTCAAGGCCTATCATTTATCCAGTTGTATTTCATGTATATAGACTTGCATCGGCTCCAATTATTTCAACATTTTAAAATAGACAAAAGTTGGTATAGGAGACTCCAGGTGTTAAATTATTGCTGCTTTTTTATTGAATGGTAAAATAAATTCTACGTTTAAATAAACAGTGGTCCCACGCAGCATAAAATCACAAAAATGTCATAAAATTTGGGTAGTATCATAAAATATTTTCAAATCTGCAACATATTGTTTTGCTTCTTTAAATTTTACTCATGTTTTTATTTTGCATCTCATTTGGTGTAGTTGTAGACTGCATACAGCATAGTGAGCAAAATGGATTATTCGAAGTAACACTCCAAAACTCAACAGGCTTATTGAGGAATGCTTACTAGTAGGCCTACTGCTTAACAGATTGTGATGTTAAAGCTTCATGGTTTGCTTTGTGCTAAAACTAGTAAACTCATTTTGTATACCTTAGGGTTAAAATCATTCTTTACTTCCATCACTGTAAACCAACTTACAATTTTCTACCAGTTTTGCACTATGGATTGGACAGCACATCGCAATGCTCTTCCACAGATCGACACTCATATTAGTGGGTAGATGAATCAGTAATTTTCTTTAGCAGCTTTTGTGCAAAATCATGCCACTTACTGTAGACATGAAATAAAATATAATTTGAAAATTGAGCCAGCACAGTTATCGATACTAACGTCTTAGCAGTTAAGGAAAATTTTGCTTGTGTAATTTTGACATACGAAATTGTCACACATTTTGTGTTCAACAAATAGTATTAAAAGTGCATAAAATTAACAGTTTTGGCTTTGACAAGTTGCAGAGATTAAGCTCTCATTTAACCTATTCTTTTTTTGTCAGAGATTATATATTGTACACTGTACATACTGCCTTTGAATGATGATACGTTCAAATTTTTTGCTAATGAAGTAATTTGGTTGTTGTACAGGTACAGTAATTCAGTTGTTATATTTTGGCTACAGAAAGGCATTTCGGAGGGGGCAATTGTGCCCCCCCCCTTTTGACTCGGCGTTTTAGTAAAAAAGAACAAAACTAATAGTGCCAAGTGCTAGACCAAAGGTGGGTAAACTTTTCACTCGAAGGGCCAAATTTGGAAAAATTGTCGAAGCCGCACGCTGATTGGAAAACAAGATGAAGACCTGTTTTTCCTTTTTTTTTTTTTTTTTTTGAGATCACAGCTTCACGTGCGAATGTAATCTCCGAATTAAAAGGTTTTCACCTCGTTTTTCATTTCAATTTTGCACTGTTGAGGCTTAATTTTTTTAAAATCACTGCCATCCGTGATTTCTAAAGAAAAAAAGATCTTCTGCCCAATTCACGGTGGAAGTTTAAGTTTCCTTAAGTGCCGGCGGGCCAGAAGAAAAGAAAAACCGGCAGGCCGGATTTGGCCTGCAAGCCGTAGTTTGCCCATGTCTGTGCTAGACTCTTTTGATGGTTTCTGTAACTTATGACCAGGGGCAGATCCAGCGGAGTGGGATGAAAGGTAGGCTATGCATCCTCCCACCAGCCATTTTCAAAAATGTTTTTAATGTATACAATTTTTCCATAATCTCTAACCTCTTCGATTGCAATAATTCTTACTCCTTAAGTTTGCATAATCGAAAATGTGCGAACAAAATGCATTATATTTGGCGAAGTACTCAGAAGTATGTCCAAAAACTTTAAACAAAATTTGCCTGAAAATTATTCAAAAAGCAGTAAAATAGCCATTACAGAATGTAAATTTTGAAAATTTTTCTGGGAGAGCATGCCCCTGGATTCCCTTAGAACTTTTTTTGTTTTTCAATCAGCTTGAACTTTGTTTGGCCAAAAAAGTACGCTTGAAAAAATATGGAAGTTATGCTCCCCCCCCCATGTGAAATTGAGAAAAGCTGTTGTCCAAGAAGCTTTTCGTGTCCACAACAGCTTTTTTCAAAGCTACTCAATAAGAGTTACTGGGACAAACAGCTTTTCTCAAAGATCTCAAAGAGTTATGGCAGAGGGTTTCTTGAAGCCTAACGCGAAAACAGCTTTTTTCAAAGCTATTCTCAAGTTCTGCACCGCCAAACCAATGATTTTGAATAATATGGGCAAAACATCTTTTCGATGAGTCTGGATGGAAGGCCAGCCTTGGCTAAAAGCTTGTTTATCATGCATAAAGAAGCCTTGAGGAAAGAACGATGTTTATCGTGCATAAAGAAGCCTTGAGGAGCAAAAAACTTGATAAAAATGAATTTTTGTCTGCGCTAGCTAAAATTAGCGTTGGGTTGGATAGGAACGTAAGTGTCAGACTAGCTGCTCTGCAACAATAAAAATGTGAAATTGTGTAAATTGTCCCAACTGGAAAGTGAAACTGCTAGTATGGTTTATGATGTTACATTGATTTCGATTCTTCACTGATTGACTAAGCATATTGTTTTGTTTTTTTTTGTGAATGATTGTTAATGAGGTTATGTATGAAGAAGATAACAGATTAACATGCAATGAAGATAGCGTTTTAACAAATTTCAAAAAGAGGTCAATTTGACTCTTTCTGATTGTTAACAACTAAGCATAAGTTTTATTAATAATTTTTCAACTGCTGCTATTGTTGTTTTTTTTTGCAAAGAGTGAATGCTGACTAAAAAAGACTTGACTAGCAGGAATTCGGTTTGTAACTGCCGTTATCTAATTGAATTTGTTAACTCTGGATTGTATTTGTTTGAGTTGTTGGCAATATTAGCTTTAAGTTTACTAAATATTAGCCAAGAATTCTGTATGTCTGTTGTCTAATAATTTTTCAACTGCTGCTATTGTTGTTATCTTTTGCAAAGAGTGAATGCTGGCTGAAAAAGACTTGACTAGCAGAAATTCGGTTTGTAACTGCCGTTATCTAATTGAATTTGTTAACTCTGGATTGTATTTGTTTGAGTTGTAGGCAATATCAGCCCTAAGTTTACTAAATATTAGCCAAGAATTCTGTATGTCAGTTGTCTAATGTTTGCTTCACTTTTTGTGTTTCAGCTTTGATGTTTGATTTTTGAGATATGTGATTTTATTAAGTGCCTGGAAAGTTATCTGTAGGGTTGGATAAGATTTATCGAAACAATGTTGCTATTAAATCTATTACATTTGGATTTTTTAAAACTTTTCTCAGGATGTTGCTCTTTTTATAAAATAAATATCTTGAATTTTTGCTGTCTAAGTTATTGATTATCTCTCCTAAAGCATAAAATCGCCATAAAATAGTGCAAAAAAACATCATAAAATCATAATAAAAATACCCAGTTTCAGCGTGGGACTCCTGAATCAAAGAAAATTTAAAATTAAGTGTTTATTACCGTAGGCTATGAAAGCTATTTGGGTTTTGGTAGATACGACTTTATGATTTACAAGCCACTACTTGTCCTAAACATTGGAATGTTATAAGCACCAGTCCATTCGCTTTTCACTCATTCCAATGAAGTGTTGACATCGCGAAGATACCCTTGCATTACTGCAAGATGTAGGGCTTTATGTTTAGTAAATAATCACCTTAATGCTCTATGCATATTGTGAATCTATTCTTATTGCAGCAAGAAAAGATAAAAAAAAGAAAAATTGGGCTAAAAATTGCACAAAAAAATTTGTAATCAGGTAACCTAAAAAAATAAATGTAACCTAAAAACAAAACGTAACTTTTTGTAACTTCATAGCTTCTTAAATACTGGCCCTCACCCGTGAAATTTTGGTTCTACGCTTTTTCTGTTAATTGGAGCCACCGAAAAAGTAACTTTTTTGACCTACTGATCGCCCTACTGATTAGCTTGTAACAATGACTGTCATCAGATCAGGTCTTAGTGAATTAAAGCTAGTGGACTTGTATTACTGCATAATTAGAAATTATTTCAAACAACCAAAATGGGAACCCAACCCTTATCTAGTTTAAACAGCTACTCTCCAATAGACATTAAAGTCAAGAGTAAAGACATGTGCTGTTCAGTGTTAAACAGTTAACTTTTAACTGGTTACACAGTTAGAGACATCTATCGATTACATTAATTAAATGTCTGTGAAGAACACCACCTTTTTCTAACCTTTTTCAGCAAAACATTTCACTTATATTGGGTCTTTGGTAGTTTTATTTATGCTCCGGTAAAAAACTGACAGCTTGAACAAGTTTTTTGGTCAAATCGTCCTTATTTGCATAATTAAATGAAAGATTTTTGGAAAATTAGCAGCAGTTTGCAAAAACGTCCAAGTTTAAGGTTTGCATGAAAGTAGTACTGGTAATTATGTTGTACACACAGGAAAACCAGAGAAGCTGAAGGCAACTATCGTCGTCAATAGCAAATACACAATAACACAACTCCAATGTCTCCTGTTGTAGCCCTTGAGAATAAGAAAGAAATCGCCATTTGCGCCCCAAAGAAAACTATTTATTGAATAAAATCTGGGAATGTGAAAAACACTCAAAAAACTGCAAAACTTTGTGTCGAAAAGTTTCGGTTAAGAGATGAAACTGGATGTCCAGCTTTTTTACACATTTTTCTATTCTATGCTGTGATGCAGTTGCATTTGTTCTTAAATGCGCTACGTCTTCTAAGCGTTTTTTCGGAGTGTTTACTCAGTTTCTGATGTGATTTTCGTTTCACAGAGTTCGTTGTTCTGACGCATTTGCAGGAACCAGTATTATTGTCTCAATTGCTTTTATTTTCACTGATTTTTCTGCATTGATTTGATGTTAATAGGTTTCTTGTATGTAGCTTTTCGTTACCTTTTGATATACAAAAATCGAAACTACCATGTGTGGACTGTGGAGCAATTAAATCTAGCACCTCCATCAATCCATCATGTTTCAACAACTTCTTTACACGATTCTCAACACATGATACAAGCTTTGTAAACAATGGTATCAGTCAAAGTTATCGGTACTCAAACCATACATTAACCCAGAAAAAAACACAAGCCAAATTCAGCAAACTACAGAGAGAGAAATTGTTTGATTTGATTTCTCGCTCGTATTCCAGCCTCATTGTTCAAGTCGTCCTCGTCAAGTTGGACACACCCAGTTGAACATGGGTCGCAGCTGGTCCTTCACCGGTCTGAATATCTTCCACAAAAAAGTCACCCTGACATTCATGCACGTTGTGCAATGTGCAGTGTCAAAAACGCAGCACTTGTGCTAACTGCATTTTCTACGCCAGCGTCACACCATTTTAGTAAGCAGTGATGCTGAAGTTTTCCAAAAGCTTGCTCTTGCTCCACCAACTGACGAGCCAAACTCAGTTTCTACAATAAAATAGTTCGAGTAGCTACTTGATCCATTCAAAAGCTTGAATGGCAACCAAAAAAAGTTCAAAAGCTTGAATTAATTAAAAAATCATCGCAACGTTCGTGGTTATAACAACACTCCCAAAACTACTTAGCAAGGATTCTCAAGAGTCAGTATACCCATTTTTGCAGTTGGTGAGATAACACTCTCACTAGCCTGAACACAAGGCTGTACTAACTTTGCTGTTGACTGGAATCATGCTAGCAAAAATGCTAGATGATACGGTTAGAGCAGGGGTTTTTAGCCTATTTTTGTCTTAAATACTCTTTGCCAAATGAAAGAAATATAATTAATTTACCACCAGCGCAACACTATCACTTTTTAATACTGAAAATTGAAGCTTGCTTTAGTTTATAATTCAGTTAACTTATCCCTAGGTATCAGGGGACAAATTTACCCCAGGTTAAAAACCTCTGAATTAAAGCATAGCCTATACACTAATCATCAAACCCTTGCACTACACGCTTAAAAGCATGCCAGGTCTACCTTGTTAAAAAGTATTTTACCAGTAGTAGCTCCTTGTTCAGTTCAATGCGTAAAAGCATACCAGGTCTATCTTGTTAAAAAGTATTTCACTAGTAGTAGGGTCATTCCATGTCAACTGATCCAAGTGATTTAACCCATGGTCTTGTTTTCCAAATTTAGCATGTAATATCTTCAACAGTACAGGAACAAACCAAAAACAAAATTTTCGAAATTGGTTAAGTACAAGCGAAAATAGAGTTTAAAAATGATTGTTTTTGTGATCACTGAAGTGGAACGCTTTTTCTCGAAATTGTCCTAGACTGCCAAAGTGAACCATAATTTAGAGTAAAAACATTGCTTGTGACTTTTCATGCATGCAAGATATGGAAGGAGGGCAATTAAGACACTATGTGATGGTTATTCCTGATGTATCAATGCTTAGGGGCTATTTATGGGGGTTTTAGCAAATGGGTGTAAGCCAAATCATTCATACGTAACATAAATTTCAAACGCAAATATCTTTATGAGCACACCATCTAAAAAGTTAATTTTGGTTTCATATGAAAGCTCTGCTAAAGGAGTATTTGTGGTGCTAATATCAAAAGTGTTATATGCTTTGATTTTCTGTTATGTTTAGAAACAGTTTTATATGTGCTGGCAGTAGTTTAGAGCAAAATTTGCATGACGACCATGATTGTAAAGTGTTGTAACTCGCATTCAAGCATTGTTATTACATCCTTGGATAAAATTCTTCACGATCATTATCTCTAATTAAAGGTTTTTAATCAAACAGCAAATTAAAGATTCAAAGTTTAAATGGAAAACTTGAAAATGACAGAAACTTTAAACACGTCCATTTTCATCCTTTGTATAATGCCTTTATCGCTTTTGCATGAAAGGAGGATAAATGTGAAGAAATCAAATCAAGGGGATGGAGTGCCTGCTATTAATGCTGCAGGCTCGAGTTCGACAAAGACTTAAAGAGTTGGTGCTTACAGCTTTTCAGCACTAAAGGGGCAGTGCAAAGGACAAGCCGGCAAGCGCACTTGAACTGTTTTGTTGGAAAAGGTATTTTATGGGTTGCCCCATGGTTATGTAGTAAACAGATAGCAGCTTGACTCAAAAGACCGCAAGAAACCTTTACTGCATCTTAGCTGAGTATATGCTGTGAATAAACTAAACTATGCATATAATCAAACACTATAATCTGTGATAATTTGGATTTTTTAAATAGTTCTTGATTACAAACATTTGATTGATGGAAAAGTGCTGTATTGGAATCTTGCTGGATGAGAAATGTCATAACAAAACACATTTTTATTAGCATGTATTCATATGTATTTATGCTCCTATCGCGAGAAAGTGATCAATGCACTGTACGAGCTCGCTTAGGAGTTGCCAGCCGTCTGTGCAAGATGGGGTAATCCTGTTAAGTGTCTTTCCCTTACGGCACAACAAGTAGACTTGCCGGCTTGTTCTTCACACTGTCCCTTTAATGCTGAATGTCAAGCAAGGAAGCTGTAAATACCAATTTTCAAGTCATTGGTTTGACCCAACTTGGAATCAAACCCAAGTCTACAGCTCCTATAGCGGACGCTCTTACCACTCGGCCATCTGAACTTTTCTCAAAAACAAGGTTTTAGTTTCAGTAAAAACCCCCTTCAGAAGAAATTGAGCTTCTTCAATTATGAGTTGTTGAAGATAAGGGCAAGCAAGGAAATTTGTATTCTGTTTGCATCAAAACCATGAGCTATCACTGTGGTAGAAACTCTAGTTTTTAATGCATTTTTCCGTTATAATTTGTGGGCGAATTAGTCTTGTTTCTTGTGTAGCAGCATTATTCTTATCAAATACATGAATAGTGTCCTGCTTTAATAGTCAGGCACATGTTTGTCTCATGCCACTTTCACTTTTTGCTTAGATCTGTATATATAGTATGCTAATAGATGCATTCAGAATTATCTTCCTCTTGGCAATTTTTCTGTTCTTATCAAAATTTTTCCCTTCGGTGAACTGTCAAATTTGAAAAACAAATACTCCTGCTAATATTAGCTGCCAAGTTTGCTTGTCTTCTTTGAGAAACTGCCTATTTTGTGCTAAGTAATCTGAGTCTTGAATTTTCTGCGCGGGTACCGGTACATATAGGCCTACGTCTATCTCTTAACTAGCAATAATTATTGACAGACGATTGTCTAATTTTTGCGGTGTACGTGAAGTATGGATATATTAAACAGGACCCTTCATGTTTCGTTCTGAATGCAACTATCATGCTATTTTTTGCACTCCGTTCTCACCCAGTTATTACACGCTTGCACAGTTTTCTTCATCTGATGTTATCATCTTATTTGTTACAAAGTTTTGTTACTTTTTTCGTTCTCCGTTCTCTCTTGCTGTCTGATTAAAGTGCATCCTGATGCTTTGTGTAATTAATTTGTTACGGCTGTATTGATATAAAAGATACTAACCAACAGTTAGAACATTGGGCATTCGTTTTTTGCCTCCCCCTCCCCCATCTCAGCATCTTCTGAAATTAGTCAGAAAGACTGTCACCACATTCCACAGCTACCAACGTGAAGTATTAATCAGTGTTCACGCAAGAAAATCATATTTATTGTAGAAAATAAATTCTCATATGCAGCATTTTCAATAAGCGCTTTGACAGAAGTTAGCCTTAGATTGAAAATTGCATTTTTCAAATACGAAAAATATAACATCTGAAAAAAATTATGTTTGTAATCTCTGCATCAAGAGCTTTCAAATAAACTATTACTTGCAATTATACGACGTGTGCTCATAGAGATATTCAACTTTCAAGTATGCGTTACGCTTGAATGATTTTTGTACCTCCCAAATTTTTGTTTAAGAAATACTAAGATAAGGACATAAATTTTTGCGAGTTTTCATGATCTGTAGATAGTACACACTAATAACTTATGTTTTTTAACTTAAGATTTATTTTGTCAAAGTTGAGATATGAAAATTGGTATGACTGTTCTGCTTCGCTGCACACAAAAACAGCCAAAATTGCATAAGCTGTGATTTTTTTATTTATTCGATTTTTGTAAAACTTAGTTTTTTGAAATCAGAAGAAAAAGTTGTACCAGCTCACCAAATTTGAACAAAATCTGGAGCATTGGGTTAAAAAATTTTAAATTTTGGATCAACTGACATGGAATGACCCAGTAGCTCCTCGTTCAATGTAAGGTCCCATCAACCATGGTCGCAGTGGAAATGCACTGTCACCTATTATGACATGAAAAGTCGTCTTCAGGCGCCCAGGAATCTGCAGAAAAAGCACAATGATAATATCCACTCTTTAAAGATGACGAAAAAAAGTGGAATAAGTAAAAATTAATTGTCGTTAAACTATTGTATTCAAAAATTGAAAGTTAATCCTGACAATGACGTGGCCATGCTCTTAAGTCGATGTTACTACTGCTAGAGTTGATAAATTAACTTATTGCTGGGCGTATCAAGAATCAAATTCAACTTCATATGAAACGGTTATATTCGGGTTCACTTTAAAAAACAATTTAAACAACAGACTCTGTTGGCATAGTGGTAAGAGTCATTGCTATCGGTGCAGGAAATCTTGGGTTTAATTCTTGAGCCAATCGAATGGGACACTGCGTCGCCAAAGACTCGCCACTGTTGCGGTGGTTCTTCGGCGTTTAAAGCTATATTGCCCAGACGCTAAGCCGCAGAAATGGACCACGCCACTCGTTACACGCTTCGATGTAATACTGCCAGTATGCAAAAATTGATTTTTCATTTGACTCTTTCACTGGTCAGTTTCCTCATGATCCGGCACAGGGTTTAGCTCTCAGAATATTTGGGGGGCAGGCAAATTACAATAGACCAAAACCTTCGAAACATTGCGTCAAAAAGAGAAGTTATGCCACTGGTTTTGCACTTCACTCGTAACTACATTTGAAATAGCTAGATTTAGCTTAAACACACCAGGCCTCGAAACTTGGCTTTTAGCTTGCTTAGTAACGGAATCTCAGAAGTTTTTCAGTGTATCTTGACTTAAAAAGTGTAACTAATAAAATAAAACCAAAAATCAGAAATTCATTTACCGCTGGAAAAAGCTAATTGGTTTTGGCTTAGAAAAATAGTCTGGAATTGCGAGGAACTCTTGCATCATGAGCTTTTCCGGGCCAACCAATGAGAACCTCAGTAAATCTGCAAACAATGGCATAAGAATTTCCATAACTGCCTTGCAAACTTCTATTGTCACCTGAAAAATGCAAGGTATTTATTAGGGAGCTTATTTTTATATTAAAGGGTTGGTTAAATTCATTTCCACCCTGAGTTCAAAGTGTTTCTTTTACAAAAATAAATTTCTACAAAACGTTTTTAAGAAATATTAATGCCCAAGGAGATCTTACAGAGCCGCTACATGAATCATTGGGAAATTAGGCAATTTCGCTGTATAGTTTCATTACTTTTGATGCGTGTCTACCCCACCTACCTAAGTCCATTACAACGACATAGATAAGAAAACATATGTAATAAAATCAATGAAGTTAAAAGAAGCGTTAAGCATGTTTCCCCAGCTTACCTCATAAAGTGTTGATTTTTCCAAACCAAAATGTTCATCGATTGAACGATAATCAGCACTTCCACCAAGCCGCCACAGTGCAGTGTAGGCATGCGCCAGAGTGGACTTTTTTTATTCTTGACCAAAGTTTTTCAGTGATACTCAGGAATGTTGACCTATTGCGTAAAAGTTAACATATTGCACAGTTGCAAAGATAAAGGCAATTATAATTTTAAACAGAAATGAAATAGGACTCTGAGGACTCAAGCAAAACTTCTATGTCACAACAAGCAATTTTTTACAACTCATATAAACTTTCCATCCAGAAATTAACTGTGTGAACCTGAACAAGCTCTACATTGTCTTCAGTAACGACAGAGACATTTTTGATGACTCCAAGATCTCCAAGTGACCAAATAAAATAATAACAAGAATCGCCTTCTATGTGGAGGATCAAATAAGAACTTATTTCACTTTATAAGTAACATGTAACAGGTGATAGTCCGTATCCACAACTGAAATCATATTCATATAGTTTCAACTTAAAGTAACTTGTGCGAGAATGTCAACATAGAAGTTATGATGCGATTGCTTTAGTCTGGTGTGCACAGCTAAAAACTGACGTTAGGCCAATTTTACAGCTAAATGTAACGTGCAACGTTGTAGGTGAACATACATATAACCTATGCATGTAAGTGCATACACGTGATGATCATGCTGCATGTGCATTAATACACCCAGATATTCTTTTTTTAGTAAAACCTCACACATGCAATTGTCAGTGTTAGCAAAAACCTATGGCTTTCTTGCTAGTTTATGATGAATAAACCTAATAGCACTACAGTTCGATAATGCACAATATTTACATCATTGTTTCATTCACGTATTTGCTTGGTCACCAAAACATGCTTAAGTAGTATCCACAAACTCTCACTTTTTTAATCGAAGTGCTTCTGATAATCCTCTGGTTGCCAGTCCAATAGCACTTTGTCCCAATATGCAAAATTCGGCATCTTTTTAATCCAAAAACGACTTTCATTGCATAAAGTTTGATATAAAAAGCAAAACAATAGTGAAATTGATAAGATTGACCAGTGGATGAAACTAAACAAACTGTCACTTAATTATACAAAAACTAAATTTATGGTGTTTAGACCTTATATCAAAAAGAACCTTTGCAAAATTACGATTGAAATAGAAAAACATGTTTTAGAACAAGTAGATTAAATTAAATATTTGGGTGTAAACTTTGATGAAAAACTAACATGGAAGACTCATACTCAATACATTTGTAACAGACTCTCTTTTATTAAAATTGCGAAATTATGTTGGTATTCATACACTAAAAGCTGCATACTATAGCTTGATATATTCACACCTCCGATATTGCATCTCTACCTGGGGACGTGCATCAAAAACTGCCCTGAATCCACTAGAAAAGCTTCATAAGCGAATAGTTAAAATTATAACGAGCAGTCCTTTTAGAGCTCATACAACACCTCTTTACAAACAATTAAACATCCTGAAACTAAACGATATTTTTAAGCTTGAAATAGCAAAAAATATGTTTCACTACAATAAAAAAATCAAATAAAGAAACCACTGAACACCCACAGATAACTACCATCAAGCAACTACACCATCACAACACCAGACTTTTCTCAAGAAACAATTACTTTCTCCCACGTAAAAGAACAGAAACAGGCAAACAATCACTGACATTTATTTGACCAAAAGTTTGGCAAGAAATCCCTGCTCACTTAAAAGGGACAGATATATCCTTGCCAGTGTTCAAAAAGAAGTTAAAACAGCATTTAATCAACAATTACTGATAGTGTAATATTTGCTTTGCTACAACTTTGACCATTGCTGACATGTGTCACAGCTGACACATCATAATACTTAAATACTGCAGTAACGTGGTGTTATATTAGTGCTAAATTGTTAATACCCCAATACCGGTAATGTGTTTTGTGTTAATTTTATTTTTTCTTTGAGTAACATAATTGTGTGCAATTGTGTAGATCATCATATTTATTTACTCTTTATTCATGCATTTTTTTAAAATTTATTTTTGTTAGTTAGTTTGTTTGTTTATTTACTTTTATTTTTTTCAGTTAGTTTTTTGATGTCGGTGGTAGAGGACTTACAAGACCGTATGGTCATTTCCTTTATCTCCTTGTGTACTGAATGACGTAGCATTATTTATGTCGTGAAATTTGGTGCACTAAATAAATGAAATACAAGTACAAGTGCAATAGGAATGGAATGGTTTGAAGAATGAAACAGTTTTCTTCCATTGACAGCTTGTAGCTCAAGTGTGCTGTATTAATCGATTGGCCCACTTTTTCTTGTTCTAAAGATAGGCCTATTTCATTAATGCAGCATTATTGTATTTTGCCATAATTGAATGTATACTGTAATGTGATCAACCTGTACACTGTTAATATAGCCTAGAAACAACATGTTTGTAACGATGTGAAAAAATTTATTTTATCTGATTATGCATAACTTACTGAGCAAGTACCGGAAAATGCATAGTGGTAGCGTGTATTGCAAGAAGTGGTACATATATGCTTGACGGGTTGCCAGAACTTTCGTCACTTGAAATTTGTCACAGAACTTTCGTCACCTCGTACTTCGACAAGTGTTTCTTGTTTTATCTCATGCATACTTCATAATCAATTTCGATGTGGGGGGTGTGGTAGAGTGTATGGGGTGAGTGTATAGGGTGAGATGTGGGGAGAGGTCACTGGTGTGGGAAGTGTGGAGGGAGGTGTAGGAAAGTGTGTTGGGTGTAAGGGAAGGGGAGATGTGGGAAGTGTGATGATGGATGGGGAAGTGCGTTGGGGTGTGGGGGGAGGTGTGGGAAAGTGTGTTGGGGTTTAGGGAGAGGTGAGGGGAGATGTGGAAAAGTGTAGGAGGAAATGTGTTGGGTTTCCCCATACCTCTCCCCACACTTTCCAACATCTCCCTTTACCTCTCCCCCACATTGCAATGCTCTTCCCTACACCCATTTCCACATTTCCCACATCTTCCCTCACCTTCCCTTACACCCCAACAGTGTGACAAAAGTTCCGCATGATAATCGGATTTGACCCAAAACTTTGATCAGAATGCCAAAGCAAATTACTGGCATACATTGCAGGACTTGTCGATGTATAGTCTGACAAAAATTCCATGACGAAAGTTCTGGCAACCGCTTTACGTAAGCCACATTTATTGACAAACTCTAGTAATGTTTTTTATGGAGTTGTTGTTCACCTTTTTCATGACTTAACTATCAGTGTATATTTGGAGGATTGGAGAAATCCTCCTCACCCATTGCATGCATTTTTCTGTTTTTCCTTCCAGATTGAGTATATACATTATCCACAAAAGCATTTAACTGTTCATGTGTCCAATGAGGATTAACCTCAGCAATTTTTTATTGGAAGTGTCTATTTTGTGGCTAACGGCAAAATGCTGATTGGCAAATTTTGTCAAAACCAATTGTGCGTAGATGCAAGCCAATTTACAGTCATGCGTGTAGACGACATGTAGACGCTACCAGTGGTGTAAAAAGTAGTCAGCAAATCTAATGAAGTAAAAGTAACGTCACCAATGACCAAAACTACTTGAAGTAGAGTAGAAAGTAGTGGGTGTCAAAACTAATTTTTTACTTAGGTAAAAAGTAGCGTTTGTCAAAGCAAGGCCACAAACCTGAGCTTTAATAATAAATATAACTGAGGGTTGTTTTCAAATTATATTGAACTGAAAATTCAACAGTAATTGAGGGAGACTGCGAAGTGAGCTTGTGCTCTTTGAGTCAGCAACCACCCAACTTGTGTTTAACAAAACATAATTTCTAAAACTCAAATCTTGACAAATTTTTGCTGATGTTAAAGCATAATAAAGATAGTTTAGCACATTATTAAAAGGGAAGTGTGTTTTATTCTGCAAAACACAAACCCAATGTTCGGGCCAAACAAATGAACAAGAAACAACTGTTGAAGTCACAAAGCTAAAAAAACTTCTCTATAGAAAAAAAAATACAATACCAAATACTAGTGTTGCCAATTATATTTTCAACCATGATTTCATCATTGGCACAAAGCATTGCTCATTATTGTAGCTACTTATCATTTTCAAAACCACTTAATTAGTGTTACTTTTTATTAAAGTACGTAAGTAGAAGTATAATTAGTCGAAATTCAAATCACTTAAGTAAGTGCCAGTTACCAAGTTACACTACTTAAGTAGTCTACGTAAGTAAAACTACTTCGTTACTTTGCACCACTGGACGCTACTCAGTACATCACACTAGCCAATCAGTATTTTGCCTTTAATGACAAAATAGACACTGCCTTTTATATTTCTGTTTATTGCTTTTTATCTAAAAATCCTGAATACTTCATAAATGGAGCTCATGTGAAATGCCTATTCACACTGTCTCAGCTCAGTACGTACTAATACTAGATTGATCTGTCGATCAGTTAATAGTCTACAAATCTAGGGTACCAGTATGTCAAACAACAAACAGAGAATGGCATCAGTGTGTGAGCATGCAGCAATTACGACCATTGTTCCAACGTAAACACACTAAATGCATCATTCTGATCTGATCATTTTTTTTTATCAGGAAATGTTTTTTAAATAAAAAACAATCTTATATATTATACTGTTTAGGAATAGTTTCCCACTTCAACTGCCAAACAGGCCCGATGTCAGTTTAAGCTACACTATTGCAAAATGAGAAATTTCTAGTGGACTACCGGTACACTGTATACAGTACCTAGCTACCGGTACCAATGTCTTAATTTTCCACAAGAAACACCGAATTCATTTCTTTCTATTTTTAGGTTGTACGCTACAGTCCACTCTGCTGAGACTCTGTACTAGTAATGTTCACATTAAGCACTAGCAGCTTACCGGTAATATTGCATACTGGTATAGCCTATATCTGGATATGCCTGTACAATCAATGTAAGCAAAAATGCAAATTTTCAGTTTACTAGGATAATGCAAGACAAATCTTTCTCTATATAGCCTAGTCTACACCAGCCTTGCACCCATGTCCAGCAGCTTCTTTTCGTTTCAATGTTTTAAAGACATGTCCATGAACCTGTAAACTACTGCCAATCTTTACACTGCCTATTTACTCTAAGCCCCACTAAAAAACTTTAAATTCTTGTTTTCAGGGTAATTAAGAAAAACCTTTACCCAGTCTACTTAACAAAAAAGCCAACCACAATAATCATTATCACGGAATCGATGCAGAAGAGTCTATCTTGATCAAAAGCCTACCAAACTTGGGAACCTGGGCGCTCTCTAATTTGTTGTTTATAATTAAAACAAGGGTAACCAAAGTTAGCCAACCAAAGTGGTCATTGGGCAGTCCACACTCTGATTTTTTAATTATTTGGGAACCCTTCTCATTATTCCATAATTTCAGCGAAAAGTGCGCAATGATCTTTCTCGGAAGTTTTCTCACGATTTACCCGAATATTTAAAAGAGTTTTCCGTCATTCTGGTTTATTCTCTTGATTCCAATTTAAATCTCAATTTGTTATTATCGATGATGACGAAACAATGGATCCAATTTTGATGACAATCACAAATCCAAATTACCGGATGGACATCATTTCGCTTACGTTGGCATCTGGTGTATTTAAGAAATTTTTCGGTCATCTCTATGAAACCTACTGTTTCCACTTTAAACTTTTTGAAGGAACAACGAATGCGGTTCGCTGGAAACGGTGAGCTGCATTACTTGTTATTCTCAATCTTATGCTTTTTCTCAAATCCCTTCACTTCGGTGCCATTTTTGCACCATTTTCCAGCTATATTCACCTGATGAGCTCAAAATGAGAGCGAAATCGGTTGTGGATTGCTACTGCATCCCCTGCATTGCTATTTTTTGCGATGCTTTCTTGTCATCTACCCTCTCCTAATCTTTAAGTCTTATATCTCGTTACTTTCGAAACTGCGTTGCTTCATGCACTGACTGTAACTCTAATTGTGCATCGTGGGAAGGCAAGATATTCTCGCTTCGAGGATCTAAGTGACGTATCATTATCACGGAATCGATGCAGAAGAGTCTATCTTGATCAAAAGCCTACCAAACTTGGGAACCTGGGCGCTCCCTAATTTGTTCTTCACAATAATCAAATACTCTAGCAAACATACCGTAGACTAGTGTAGGACCTAGGTTCTCAGTCGCACATTTCAAGTTTCGAAACCTTTGATTTTATGGTTTTGAAATCCATAATTTCAAAACTGGTTTCGTGACTTTCCATCGTTTGCACATGCTTGAGTTTTCGTTTCTGGCTGCGAAAACTGCCATGTGTGAATGCATATTTTCGCTCTGTGACAGCAAAAAGTTTCACCGCCTGGTATGAAACCTGGTTGTCAAACCCATTTGTGAACGCAGCCTTAAAAATGTAGGAACTGATGTATTTGTGAAAAGCCATGATTGACATCAAGAGGTCTTGAAAAAAATTGCCACCCCAAAAACTTTCTGGATTATCGTCGGAACTTTTGTCCCAAAGACTGTTGTGGAAAAGCTACTTTGCACCAATTGTTTTGTTTTTTAAAAAAATTGGTTTCTTATTATATCAATCGATGCAGTGATTGCCAATCCCAGCAAGGATGAAAGCAGGGATGGCAATCGCATAATCCCATTGAAGAGGTTTTGGGATATTTTTGACAACAGTCGAATTGCGTTGCGATGTCGTACTCAGCGAGAGTTGTGATTGCGGTGGTAAGCATCTTGAAGCATGTTTAATTTACCGAATCCCAAAGACTGCATACAGACAGAACACACAAGCCGCTTTATGTTAATTTTTGCTGTGGTTTAAGACAACTTAATTATATCGAGGGCCATAAAAAGCTGCTTACTTATCCCGCAGGCCAATGTTTGTTACAGGGCTTCTCAATTGATTGTGGTCTGTGCACCACTATGCTTATTCAGATATTTCCATGAACCCCAAAAAAAGGTGATAAGTCCCCACTGCAGAAAAACCCATGACAGCAAAAAAAAAGGTCTTGACCTCAAGAAGCCCACAACTAATCAAATGGAAGGTCTCCACTGCAGAATGACCCGCGAATTGACAATAAAAATACATGTGTGAATCAAATTTAAGTTTCAGGATGTGGACCTCATCAACGGGTTTCATAGACCCCTGAGCCATGAACAGGACGCCATGGACCCTTGAGAGTCCATGGACCGACCACAGTTGGTTTAATAGAAGATGTAGTTGCTTAATTGCCATAAAACAGGACCTTTAAATGACCTTTTGTGTCATTGTTAAGTAATAAAAGTACTATCAAAAAGCAACATTGTGTTGCGAATAATGCTCCTTCTAATTACGTAATAATAATTTACTTGGTAACATTTTCAAATTATGACACTGCCTGTACCATTGTGTCATCATAATCAGTAACTGAAAGGTTTGCATCCTTAATGCTCTGCCTTATTCAGGAAGAACACAACGTGATCTTTTTTGTAGTTTTGAGTAAACTAACACTTTGTGTTTGATTGTTTTGCCAATGTTACGCAATAAGTGCGATTACTGGATTATTACGCATGCCCAAGTTTTTCCTGACTTTGTTTTGCCAATGATATGCAATAACTGCGATTATTACGCATGCCCTAGCACGTTGTGTTTTTCATTTCATTTCGCTAATATCTCAAAAACTACTTGTGATAGAAATTTGATTTTCACGCATAATAAAGAATAGAGGTTAATCATCAAATTTATGCAATAAAAAAAATCAAAAATTTGGCCACGCTGTGTTCTTCCTGAAAACGGCAATGCTGTTTTGGCATTCTTCTGTTTTTTTTTCATGTCTACCATATGTTGGTAAAAATGAAAATTATCAACTCGCTTTTTTTCATTATACTTTTTTGAGTAAGGTTAGGCGAGTAAAAGCGATCGTGAAGGACTCTATATAGTCTATACGATCGACAGTTTTAAGCAATTGTGTGGAAGTCGTGCGTTTTATCATTTTGCCTGTTGGCCCCAGCTCGTCCTCGTTTCTGCCGACGTGAAACTGCTTTTCAACTCCCACAGTTGCAATAAACTGAAACGTAATCCCTTGCAATTCGATGAATAAAACACCAGATAAATTATGAAACAAAGCAGTACAGGCTGTTCAGGGTTTAATTTAAAAAGCAAAAACGTTTACGCAGTCAAAAAATATAAAAACGACTAAGTAAATGTTTTTCGATCTAAACATGCAAATCACCTTTAATTCATCGTGGGCCAAAAAAATTATTTCGCGGGCCAAAATTGGCCCGCGGGCCTGCAGTTGGACCACCCTGGTTTACGATATAGTTATCGGTGCAGGAGGTTTGAGGTTATATTCCGGGGCCGGTCAAATTGGACACAGTGTGGTCATCAGTTTGCCTCCACTGCGACATTTCTTTGGAGCTGTGTTCAGTGATGGGATTATTCAAAATTTTAAGAACAGGTTCTCTTTTGTATCGTACTTCCTAAAAACAGGTTCCTTCATAAAGGTCTGATGTGTGTAAAAAGAAGCAAGAACGGGTTTGCTGATTATCCTGACATTCCAAGAACGGGTTCCTGAGATCCCGTGCGAACCCCCTGAATCCCATCACTGGCTGTGTTGCTCAGGCGCTTATCCCAGTGGCGATTCTAGCACCCAAAAAGTGGGAGGGGCACTTTGGGCCAAGATAAATTGAGGTGGGGCCACTGAAAACTTCAAGAGATTTGCAACCAGACTTAAAAAATAAGCATATTACTATATGACACACTATATAGAAAATCGGTCACCAAATGAAATTAAAAATTAAAAACCCCCAACTGGCTGTTTCGCCGTGAGGCTCTTCAGGGGGGACGCTAAAAACTATAAACGGTAAAATCTAAAACAATAAAACATCAAAGATTGAAACGGCAAAATGATAAAACAATATAGACTTTCAGGGCGAAACTCAAGGTTGATTTACGCGGTAGCGTATAAGAACACTGCATCGGAGTGCATCAAACTTTGCAGTGCTGTAAAATACAAAGCAGCAATGGTGAGGGGCAGAAAAAACAACAGTTGTAAGCGCTTAATTACGATTGCAAAACGGGGAACCAGACGAAGACGATGTGAGCGGGTGGGATCGATTCATTGAGAAAGCAAAGTCATTACTTCAGGTTTTTAAGCTTAAATTTGTTTCTGTGGCGGCATTTTGAAATGAGTTTGGATCTTTTGTTTAGAAGAGATTTTTGGTCAGCCTGCAGAATAAATAGCTTTTCGCTAAGCAAAGCGGGCATCTTTTGGCACCATTCCGGTATGGAGGGGCAAGGTAAATGATAGACCAGGTTATTAGGGGTTCTATTTTCGCATCCTTGCAGTTCCACACAGCCTTAGAGAGCTCGGTTGCGTTACGTTTGTGTTGCTCCCTAAAAGAATGAGTGTGGTTGTTAAACCTTGCTTTAAATGTTGTTGCGCAGCTTCCGTAGTACACTTTTTCATCTTCGCCAGTGTTTAGAGTGGCTTTGTAGGTAACGGAGCTTTCACAACATTTGCCGTTCATCGGGCAGTTTGCCTTAACCCTACAATTGCAATGCTTAGGTGGAAGTAGACTTTTGACATCTCAGTGGGTGCGTAGGATGCCTTTATTGTGTTGGTTGATAATAGAACCAATGCTGGGGGTGCAGGAATAGCTGACCTTTATGCTTTTCCGGTTAAAAAGTTTATGTAGTTTGGAGTGGGGCAGGAAGTGCTTGTCGACCAACTTTAGGAATTCTTTGCCAATTTCGGTGCTGACTTGTTTGTTATAGGGCGGATTGAACCAAATGACGTTGCGCTTTCTGCTCCGCTTTGCATTGATGGGTTGTGGCCTGTAATTAAGCACAGCCGGGAACCGTGCTTTTTGGAGGGCCTCCTCGTATGCTGGGGCAGCTTTGCGGAACTCATCGAGGTTGCATGAATTGGTGCTTATACGATTAGCAATTATGGTGGGAAGGTGTTTTTGATGCTTGGGGGTGGTTGGAACGGGCATCAATATAAAGTGGTTCGCTATTCGGTTTACGGTACGGCCAGTATTTACCAGATTTTAGATCCAGATTCAGATCCAGGAAGTCGGTTTGAACTAGGTTGCATTCTGTTGTGATATCAAGTTTGTTGTTCTTGAAGATTGCTACGATTTTTTTACGGAGCTAGTCTGCCAAATGGCCTGATGTGCAAGGGGAAATGGCAAAGCCATCGTCTCTATAGAGCCCAATAAACTCGTTGCCTGTGAGAACGGTTAGCTGACTCAGTTGACACACTATATAATTTACTATTGACATTCACTACAACATGAGATGGCAAAATAGTCAAAGCGTTTGTTTATGGAGCAGTAGACTCAAGGTCCGACTCCGAGACGAGTCAAACTAATTGCCTAGCCTAAAAATAATAGTATTCACAGTTTTCCTGCTGTACGTTCGATTTCGACATTAAAGGAAGAGTATTTACAACAAGCCGGCAAGTTTGCTTGTTATAACACCCTTGAAAAAGGCGCTCAACGTAATTCCTATTCCTCCATCTTTGTTTGCAAACAGTTAGTGAATCCCCACATTCTACATCTCGTGGTGGCCTAGTCTGACTATGGACATTCAAAAAGAACGTTGGGATCAAACGCATAACTACGAGACTTGGACAAAAATAAACATCTCTAGCTCAAAGCTATACTGTAGAACAGAAGAGGAATAGGTCTACCCCCCACTTGATATCCCCCCTCATCAAAAAACATAATACAAAAAAATAATTTAAAGAAGTAAAAGGTGAATACACGAACAATAACTGAAGATAAAAAAATGACCCTTTTTCCATCTGGCTTCATGATAAACACATTGCAATTTTCGCTCTTTCTATATCAGTCGCCTAACAACTGTAGGCTGAATAGTGGTTAGGCAAAGAAGGTCGACTGCTTTGTAACTTAATAATTTTGTAATTTCAAAAACGATGATAAAACAAGGCAGCACTGTGTTGCCTATAGAACCAGTCCACACTCAACCAAGGTCTCCCGCTCCAAACTCTGCAGCCATCAACGAATGATGCTCAAGCCAAGTTTACTAAGCTCTGGCTGCTGTTGCTACTAATAATACCATTATTACGCCTGCCAATGCTGCCGCAGGGCGCATTGCTGTCTTTCCTTTTTAGTGCTTGCTGATTAGGCTTCAACAAAAAAATATAAAAATTGTTTTGGGTGGGGAATGCTATGCTGCACTGAAGAGACCTAATAAGGTCGAAACGCGTCTGCATCTGCAAAACGGGTTAGCTAAAGTGCAGAAACTGGTAGGGAGATTAGATACGATATAGGTTGGGTCAGAAGGGTTTTTATGGTGTGGAGTTGCTATTTCACTGCGGAGTAATTGTATTTTCTAAGTTTGACCATTGGCCATTAGATCGTGCTGATTTTCCGAAATTTTGAAGTTTGTGACCATATATCTTCAGCATAAGCCAGAATAAGTTGTTTCTATGGTTCTCAGAGATTCAAGATATCTTTTTGTGACCACGATGTCATCTTGTGTGGTGATGTAAATCACTTCATACGTTCAGTGTTGCCTTGTTAACATATCGCAGTTCGTGGAATTAAGTAGACAGTTTTAATCGGTCGTCATTCTTTTTGATTCCTGTCATGCTGCAGTGATGAGATTTTTCGAAATAGTTGTAGTCTTCACAGTTGCAGAGGCTGCAGTTCTCTGTATTGTAACTAGGCTACAAAAAATTCGAACTCTTTTTGATTCCTGTCATGCTGCAGTGATGAGATTTTTCGAAATAGTTGTAGTCTTCACAGTTGCAGAGGCTGCAGTTCTCTGTATTGTAACTAGGCTACAAAAAATTCGAAATGTCACTTTTATTTCGATTAGCCTCTACCAAAGACACGATTTGTAAGATTTTGATCTATTTGGTTCTTTATTCCTTTTCCCCCATTACTAACAGCTTCTTTGATCTGCACTGGCTGCTTTGCAGTATGTCTAAACCGCTTGTGATAGCAAGTTTACGATTTAGACCAGGGGTGGGCAAGCTTTTCCCACGAAGTACCGATTTGGAAAAACTGCTGAAGCCACGGGCCGCATGCTGATTGGAAAACAAGGTGAAAACCCTTTTTTTTTTTTTGGAGATCATGGTCCACGTACGAATGTGATCGCCAAAATAAAAGGTTTTCAATTCGTTTTTTATTCTAATTTTGCACCGTTGAGGCTTATTTTTTTTTAATCACTGCCATCCATGATCTCTAAAAGAAAAAAAAGGTCTTCCGCTCAATTCACGGTGGGAGTTTAAGTTAAAAAATTCGGCGGGTCGGATTTGGCCCGCAGGCCGTAGTTTGCCCATGTTTGATTTAGAAGGAACTGTGGGATGCAATAAAACCACTAGTTTATTGAAAAGCGAAGACAATGAGCGAAGCACACTATGCAAGTTTCACATTGCCTAGTAAACTAAGAAGCAAAGACAGCGAATGTCAAACTCTGAGGTTGGGCAATCTATTATTATACTGTCATACCTCGTCATAGGCTACATGAGCTTGTTAAATCTGGGGGGGGGGGGTCAACCTGGAAGCCAGGTAAAAATCTGGGGGGGGGCATGACTTCCTCTGCCCCCCTTTAGAATCACCACTGGCTAAGCCGCGGAAAGCCACTCGTTGCACTTGTCGGTGTAATACGGCAAGTATTATGAAGATTTGTTTTTATTGTGAAAGTTAAACTTATCTGCTGGCTTTCTGTCTACTTTTTCGCGCCATGCAATTTGCACCTCAAAGCACTCATTACGCGTTATTAAGTGTTTAAATCAAAGGTGTAAAATATAAATCGTCCTTGAAGTGGAACAAAATTGAGCAATACCACAAGTGTAAAAGTTCTTTTATCGTAAGTTGTGGGACGACGCCAGTTTTTTAAAAAATTTTGTTTGATTGACAGCTTGATTTTGTGACAGTTGCAAAATTGATTAAATTTCACCGCGACAAAATTGGTTCCTCTTAGCTTTGAAACAATGGGACTTGCAAACATTAGTCCTACGAAGATGGCTCATTTTTTTCATGTGATGATTTTAGTGGTTCTCTTAAGGTTTTTTGATGCGATATTTTGGGGAAAAATCGTTCGATTCGATTTCCAACTTACCTCAATGAATTGTCGTGCTTTCAGAATAAGACGTTTGGTGGTACAGAATTTGAAGATGGCTTGAAGTAGATGATTCATTTTTCCCAAAGCTTTTCGTCTGACACTCTTCAGGGGAAATCGTCAGAGTGAAGAATAAGGGAACCGAACTGATTTAAAAGGGAAAGAAAGAGCTCTGATTGGTTAGAAATAGAGAGCTGTGATTGGTTGGTTAGAAGTAGCCAATAGAAATCAGACAGAAGAGCTCTGATTGGCTAGGGAGTCAAAGGTTTAAGATAGTTTCAAAGAATAAACGAAATCTTTTTGTTTGCAGAGGATAGGTTTGAGAGATTTAATAAAAGTAGCTTTCTAGAGCGGAAAGATGAAAGAGAGAACGGCCTCGAGCAAGAATTGAAAATTTGTCGTCATTGTAATGAGAAGCACATGCAGGGTTATCAAGAAGGTGTTGACCAATAGCAGACTCATGAAATTGCCGAGGAGAATTGTTGGCTTTACACCGACGAGGAAGGCTTTTCCGGCTGGTTGAAATGGTGAATTTGGGGATGTGTTGTTTGATACGCTCTTGAAGACGTTGAGACGTGCGACCAACGTACCGACTATCGCAGTGGCACACAAATAGGTAAACAAGATTGCTGTAATGATGGTTCGACGGCGAAGTAGCAGCGTTTGACTGCAGAGCTGATTTGTTTTTCGAACCTCGTCGAAACGTTCTCCTTCCATGGGACATGCAGGTACACCGGGCACTTGTCTGCTGAGTGGATCAGTTTGGCATTGAGTTGCTTGAGCTTGCGTTGAAAAGTCGATGTGATTACGTCTTCAGGGTAGCCGTTACTGGTCAAGATTGATCGAATTTTGTTTAATTCCGGCTCCAGCTTGCTTTTTGAGCAGATCATAAAAGCTCTGTGTACCAGAGTGGAGATCAGATTGGTTTTCCGCTTGGTGGGGCTAAAGGAATTCCAGCGCAGGTACTGGCCTGTAAAAGTCGGTTTCCTATACACTGAAGTTACAAAATCAGGCTTTTGCCTTTCAACCAAGACGTCCAAAAAGGAAGGGAAAAGTTCCATTCTTTTTCCTGGGTAAAGCGTAGGGAGGGGTGGAGAGAGTTAAGATGGGTAAAGAAGTTGTTGCAGTCGCTTTCATTGTTGAAGGCAGCAAAAGTGTCATCAACAGTTCATTGTTGAAGGCAGCAAAAGCAAAAGTTCATTGTTGAAGGCAGCAAAAGCAAAAGTTCATTGTTGAAGGCAGCGAAAGTCTTT
>OZ023237.1:849820-883657 GCA_964006365.1 Trididemnum miniatum
GCCTTTCAACCAAGACGTCCAAAAAGGGAAGGGAAAAGTTCCATTCTTTTTCCTGGGTAAAGCGTAGGGAGGGGTGGAGAGAGTTAAGATGGGTAAAGAAGTTGTTGCAGTCGCTTTCATTGTTGAAGGCAGCAAAAGTGTCATCAACAGTTCATTGTTGAAGGCAGCAAAAGCAAAAGTTCATTGTTGAAGGCAGCGAAAGTCTTTTGCTGCCTTCAACAATGAAGACGACTGCAACAACTTCTTTACCCATCTTAACTCTCTCCACCCCTCCCTACGCTTTACCCAGGAAAATGAATGGAACTTTTCCCTTCCCGTTTGGACGTCTTGGTAGAAAGGCAAAACTCTGATTTTGTAACTTCAGTGTATAGGAAACCGACTTTTACTGGCCAGTACCTGCGCTGGCATTCCTTTAGCCCCACCAAGCGGAAAACCCAATCTGATCTCCACTCTGGTACACAGAGCTTTTATGATCTGCTCAAAAAGCAAGCTGGAGCCGGAATTAACAAAATTCGATCAATCTTGACCAGTAACGGCTACCCTGAAGACGTAATCACATCGACTTTTCACGCAAGCTCAAGCAACTCAATGCCAAACTGATCCACTCAGCAGACAAGTGCCCGGTGTACCTGCATGTCCCATGGCTGGGGAACGTTTCGACGAGGTTCGAAAAACAAATCAGCTCTGCAGTCAAACGCTGCTACTTCGCCGTCGAACCATCATTACAGCAATCTTGTTTACCTATTTGTGTGCCACTGTGATAGTCGGTACGTTGGTCGCACGTCTCAACGTCTTCAAGAGCGTATCAAACAACACATCCCCAATTCACCATTTCAACCAGCCGGAAAAGCCTTCCTCGTCGGTGTAAAGCCAACAGTTCTCCTCGGCAATTTCATGAGTCTGCTATTGGTCAACACCTTCTTGATAACCCTGCATGTGCTTCTCATTACAATGACGACAAATTTTCAATTCTTGCTCGAGGCCGTTCTCTCTTTCATCTTTCCGCTCTAGAAGCTACTTTTATTAAATCTCTCAAACCTATCCTCTGCAAACAAAAAGATTTCGTTTATTCTTTGAAACTATCTTAAACCTTTGACTCCCTAGCCAATCAGAGCTCTTCTGTCTGATTTCTATGGCTACTTCTAACCAACCATCACAGCTCTCTATTTCTAACCAATCAGAGCTCTTTCTTTCCCTTTTAAATCAGTTCGGTTCCCTTATTTTTCACTCTGACGATTTCCCCTGAAGAGTGTCAGATGAAAAGCTTTGGGAAAAATGAATCTTCTACTTCAAGCCATTTTCGGAATAAGGCAATTAAAATGGTTCCTCTAATCTTTGAAACTGTGACAGATTTGATTCCGCTATCCCTCTCCACCGAAAATTAAATGTTCTGCCGCTAACAAAATTAATCAAACTAGAAATTGCTAAAATAATTCGTAACCACAGTAGTAATTGTTTGCCTCCGACTTTTGATTAGTACTTTGGACTCGCCAAGTTAAGCCATTCGCGCAATGCTCGTTTTTCTTCGTGTGAACAGCTTTGCTTCTCAATGTATAAAATAACCAACTGCAAAGATCAATTAAATTTGTTGGCTCCGAAATAAAGGAAATTTATTCCACTAAATTTAAGAAAATTTTTTTTGAACAAATTGAAGAAACATTACGAAAGACATCTGTTTGATTTGAACTAAGTCATCGTGCGTAACCTTGCTCGTCTGCCGCTACTATAGACCTGTTGTGATCGTAACTGGAATCTGCATATTATGCTATATTCATTTGCTCGCCGTTTGAAGCTGGTCATTGGACCAATCGTACTTATCCGCATTATTCCTTACTTGACTTTGACTCGTGGTGTGGGTGCTTAACCTGCAGACTTCTCCCTTTGCATTCGATATTTTTTTCGCGCAATATTTTCTCCAATATGGTCTGGTATTTAAAGTGCAGTGACTATTAAAAAATCTCCAAATTCGCATCGCGGTATAACTTTTTTTTTTTTCATTTTTTTTTTACGAATGTTGATTGTCAATGACCATTATATCGGTATGTATTTGATTATGAGCACTGTTTTGATCTTTTGGGACGGTGACGAATAAACAAATTTGAATCTGGCTATATCCAGGGGCGTACCCAAAAGAGGGGCCGCTCAGTCCGCCCCCCTCCTCCGCTGATATATATATCTCCAGTCAGCAAAACAGTGGAAACAGGACATCTGAGGACGCGATGACCTTTGTTTTTTTTTTTTTGGTCTTCACATGATTTTGGGGGGTAATTGGACGTCGGAAGAATTGAAGTCCTTTTTTTTTTGGTCTTCACTTGATTTTGGGGGGTAAATTGGACGTCGAAAGACGTGAAGTCCTTTTTTTTGGCCTTCATCGATATTTTCAGTGGAAACGGAAACAGGAAGTGTCCCCCCCTTTTTTCAAATTTTTGGGCATGCTCCTGATATCCCTTGTGCTAAAGCAAACATTGCTTTAATAAATTACACGCGCAATCGCTTTAACAAAGTTGAATTCAGTTTCAGTTATTGTCATTATCACTTTTTCTTCATATGTCTTTGATTGCTTTGGCAAGAACGTCGTATGTGTTTGTTAACCTTTTAAGCATCGGCATAATATAATTGATTTTTTAAGCATCGGCATAAATAATTTTGCATTTTTCCCTGAGTGGGCAGCAGCTTTACATTGCTAGAGTTAATTGCAGAAAGCGATCCAAGAAAGTAATGTAGCCTGTGCTCGAAGTCTTGACTGAAGAATCGAGAAGTCAAAGCTGCAGGTGGCATAACTGAAACATTTAATTTTTGATGGCGAGATCCAGTTGTGCTCAGTTCAATTGTTTACAAGCAGAGCACCGTCAGCAGTCAATCAAAATTATAAGAGTGGAGCTACAAGTCTTAATTTTATTTTCACGTTGCTGTTTAATAGACTGCTTTTTTGTTTTTGAAAAGGTTTTTACAGCAGCGGAAGCGGCAAACTAATTGTTTTCACTCAAGCGCTGATGCACTGTTCGCTACTGCACCTTTCGCTGTTGACAGAAAACTCAGCGACGCTACTGCTACTAATAAAACAGTGGCTCTGTGCCCACCTCTGCCTGGCTGTTATATACAAAAATATTGAAAAAGAGTTTTTTGGTATGAAACTATTTGATGAGTAATTATTTCACAGGCGACATAGAGAAGAGGAGAGGGAGGATTTTGATTGGGAGAGTGAAGGGGAAAGTGACGACGAGGTGGGTTGATTCATCATGTTCCATTGCACAACATTTCTCTGGGGTTTTTTGATTTTCAGATTGAAGAGTTCTCTGAAATCGAGTCTCCTCGTGCAAGAAACTGACAGAAGAAAGCATTAAAACATAATGGTTTTTCAAATAGGCGCTAAAGTATAGTAGTTTGTTAAATCATATAGCCTATCTAAAATTATTCTAAATTTTCAATTATTTTGGCCACGCACGAATTAACTTAGCAGGGGGGTTACTATAGGATGCTCGTGAAGCGGTTTGCGAGCTCGTAAACTGCTCGGTAAAAAATTTTTCCTCACTAACGTGCTTTTCGGGATTACAGGATTTTCTGAGCTGGCAAACTCGCTCGGCAAGTAGCGAGAAAAAAATGTGCACGTTAAGTTACCGAGCGACAATTTCATACTCAACTAGCTACGGCAGAGCGCAGTTTTTTAGGTCATAGTTTATGCACAATAGCTAGTATCTAGTATATGACACAACTAGAGCTTTACACAACTCCCAGGCTTGTTGTGAAGCGGTAGACTTAAGTTCATTCATGCATGCGAAAGAGCCTAAGGCTCAACAAGTCGCTACACCTTATCTCAAACATGACACATGTCAACAGAAAAAATCAGATTTTCAAAAATAAGAAACAAAACAAAAACGAAAAATGCAAAGCATAGTCAACATACAAATACATACGAATCAAACTAAGACTAGTAGGCTAGCTGCTGATTACTGGCTAGCGCCTAGTCTAGTGTCAAAACTGTGCTAGTATTACAAAGTTGGGATGGTTTTAACTTGGATACAGATAAGAGTGTATGTTGTAATGGTGTCTACAAATGTACCGGTATAGGCTTGCTGTAAGGTGGTGGACTAGCAGCTGCTGTATGCTGGCTTGTGCCTAGTTTAGTGCTAAAACTGTGCTAGTAGGCCTGTTGCAAACATGCGTTGGCTACAGGCTCAGTCGCAGAGTATGTAGTAATGGTATTTTCCACCTGTAACGGTGTGAGGCCATGGCCAGCAACTGCTAGTCTAGTACCTCACAGTCACAACAAGCTTATGCATCTGTAAACACCATTACTGCACACACTCTTCCCTTTAACTATAACCAAGTTAAAACCATCCCAATTTTGTAATACTAGCACAGTTTTAGCACTAAACTAAGTGCTAGCCAGCAAACAGCAGCTCCCAGTCTAGCACCCCACGACAAGCCAATAGATACCGAGCAGTTAGCGAGACACTCCGCTTTACCGAGTAGCTGCTATTTCTGCAAGCACAACCTGTAATCCTAACTTTGTGAGCTCGTTGACTCGGCTGCTGCTCGAAGAATTTCTTCTCCGAGGAGAATTAGCGAGAGAAATTGCTAGCTAACACATAAAATCCTGTAATAACTCACCAGGTTAGTTGCACTGGAACTGAATAATGAATGAGAAACAACGCATTACTCACGTCGAACATCAATTAGTGAATTTCCATTTGCTCAACTCAATGACATGCATGCTAGTTCTTCATGATGCTGTTTTGGTCTGGAAGTAGTTCGGCAAGTAATGTGTCAGTATGCCTGCGCAACTTTATGTGCCCTGTCTTCTGCGACTAAATTATCTGATCACATTCGAAATTTTCTGACCCGTAAGTTATTTGATGCGTTCCCTCACGTAGAACACTAAATGTGTGATGTCACAATTTGCGCAATGCTTGCACTTCACACCAGTTTTTAGTTGATAACAAACCTGAAATATTTGTATTTGTTGTAGAAAGATTTTAGACTGTGTTCAATAGGTGATGAGTTTTTCCTGACTGTACAATTAACATAGTAATCTGAATTCCCGTATCCTCTGTGCTGATGTGAAAAGAAGGTAGATCCTTGAAGTAAAGTTTTTTAGAAAGAAAAATCATCACTGACCAGGTTAAGTGTGGCTTAGCTTTTCAATCGTGAAAACTTCGTTATGTTAACAATTTTTCTGTGATATGATTTCTGTCATAATATCTTTTCACACACATTGTAGTGCTTCTGCTGTGCATATTTTGGTGCTTCATTGCTTGGATATATATTTTTACAATTCCAAAAAAACAAGAAGTAGTAGTGTACCCTTGTGTCTTTATTTTTACACCGTCAGCACAATGAAGAATACAATAAGATGAAGAAAATATAATGCGGTACAAGAAAAGAGGCAGTAAAACGATTAACGACAGATAAGAGAAGAGCTAAGAAAAAAACAAAAGTGGGCATGGTTGCAACACCCAGCGATGGCGGAAGCATTTCTAAAGTGGGGGGCTTAAAAGTAATGACCTGATTTCCTTCGTTTACGACTCATATTTAGCCTGTCCACATGTGATATGCCCAACTTATGTGGGCTTCAGACCCACGGTTCTTGCTTCTGGTTTCTGCATCACAATTAAGTTTTTGATGTCATTGAGTTATGACATCAAGAATTTATTTGCGATGCAGGAACTAGAACCAAGAACCGTGGGTCTAAAGCCCACATAAATTGGACATGTGGACAGGATAATTGTGTAGCTAAAGTTTATTGTTTTAGCAACCCCAAAAGCTACAGTAATTACCGTAAACGTCCGTAAAGCCTCTATTTGAGGCCACTATAGGAGGATTGAAAAATGAAGCGCCTCTTACTGAACACCACCTGTAATGCGACTACAGGAAAAAGTGTTGAAAATGACGAGGAAGGCTACACAGGTACGTGTCACCTGATTTTCCGCATTGAATTTTTTATTACTTATCAGTAACTGTGTTACGGCAAATGCTTTTTTTTCTTTAAAGGTAAGTGTTGGCTCTGTTTCAAGTTTTTTCCTTTTGATTAATAATTAAATTTGTCTTCCCAAAATTCTGACCAGCTTTCCAAGAAATATAGCACCCAGGGTTGTAACTGTCAGTGGTGCAATGCATCGGGGCCCCAGCACTAGGGGGCTGGCCCCAAGGCATTGCATCATAAATTTTTCTAAAAAATTTGAAATAGCAGTGTTTTTTTCAACTTTTCAAAATTTTATAGCCATCCAATTTTTTCAAATATTTTTTACAAATCGCTGTTTTACGCTTGGTTGGGTGCATCGGATTCATCCGCTTTATTTAAAGGCAGGGTATGGTCTAGAAAAGTTATTTATCAAAAAATCAACAAACATATGCTGAACTGTTTTGAAAAAAAAAAAACGAACTTCCAACGCTGTCTAGTTTGGTAGAAATCCGTAAAAAACCAAAAAAATTTGAAAATTCACCGCCTGATTTTGATTGGCATCGTTTTTATGACGTATCGTTGTGATTTGATCGAGACACGTTTCAATACGCAGCAGCTGCGGCAGTCTAGTTCACCTTCGTTAGTCGAATCGTAAAAGTGAAGGAAACGCAATAAACTAAGTAGTGAAATAATTTTCATGCCATACTGTGTTAATGATCAGTTCCGAAAGTTTATTAGATGACAGGTGTAGTAAGAAAATAACTATTGGTGCTGGTATCTAGGCTACAGTGGTGAACAGCTGAGTGAGATTACCAGTAGTAGTATGTACGGTGGTTCGTTTCTTAACTACTGAACTAGGCATGCACAGTGGTTCATTTCCTAGCTAGGTATGTTCTGCCCATACTCTTAAACCGATTTTACAGTTACTGGATTGGCAAGCTTGATTTCGCAACCAGTGGGCCAAAATGATTAAAAACATTTGCAGTGTCGTCGTCGTGAGGTTGGGCATCCTTTTTCCGACGGTTTAGATGTTGACGGCGTTGATTTTAAGCCAGCGTCGGGTGTCATCATCTAGGACTAACAGACCTTGTATTCCTTTTGGTGCACAATGTAGGGAGCTTGTAGAAATGATGTGGTCTGCAGTTTGCTCAGAGGCACCACACTCACAATTCGGTGAAGGAGCAACAACCCATTTGTACATGGATGAATGGAATCGCCTTACGCCAGTCCGCAGACAATTCAGTTTTACTCAAGATGTTCTGGGCAAACCCATTCCAAGAGGCTTAGGACTGGCCCTGGGACTAAAAGCATGAAGCCTTGATGCACTTTTCAAGTACTCCATGTTCCATACGTAATCCATCCATTGCGCTGCACGAATGTCGGTCAGACTATCCAGTAGTTTCTGTGGAGCGGGTACAAACGGGCGTCTTGATTTGAGCCTTCCCTGGTGCACATTTTGTTTCCCGACCAGCTGCTCATGTAGAATATGATCAGGGTAAAGGGTGGCGCGGTTAGCCAGGGAGAGTGTCGCTCCTCGACGGCGAAGCTCAGCTGGCTGGATGCCTGCGAGGATTGGCAAGTAGTCCGTTGGAGTGGGTCGCAGACATCCAGTGACAATGCGCAAGGCGTCATTTAAAACACTGTCGATTAGCCGAGTGTGAGCACTACGACACCAAACAGGTGCGCAGTACTCAGCTGTGGAGTAAACCAGGGACAAGGCGGCTGTGCGCAGTGTTTTGGCTCCTGCACCCCATCCCGAGCCTGCAAGTCGCCTCAACAGTGTGACGCGAGTGGAAAGTTTCTTGCGCAATACCTCTAGGTGATGACGAAAAGTGATCGACCTGTCCAGCTTTACACCAAGGTAGGTTGGAGTTGAACAGTATGGCAATAGTTTGCCGTTGTTGCAGATTTTGAGCTAACGTTTCGCCTCTCGGTTGTTTAAATGAAAGGCCGTCGTCACCGTCTTAGTGTGGCTGAGCTTCAACCTCCAAGTCTGGAGATACGCTGAAAGTGTTGTCATGTCTTGGCTTAGAGTGCCCTCCAAAGTCTTCCAGTCTTTCGAGGTATGCATCAATGCCAGGTCGTCGGCATACGCATACTTCTGAGAAACTGTGAAAGGCAGATCGTATGTGTAACTATTGCCATAAAGCTTCCACAGACATTCACTGCACTTAGTGTAGAGGCCCTCCAAAGATCAGACACTTCTTGAGACACAAGCCGGGATGACTTGCGATCAATATCCTCGTACTTGCCGTTATTGACCAGTACTGATGCGATGGCATTGGCTGAAACTGCTCAATGCCGAGGGGAGCGTCGTGATCTACCAGTTAAGTTGTTTAATATGCTCCATGCTTTACGACTGGAGTGAGAAAAGTCGATGGTTTGGACTGCCTCCGACTATCGTTCCCTGCGTTTTTTGTCAAGTCTGGACTGCGGGGCAGAAGCAGCCCTGCTAGAGTCTGATCCCTCAGGCGATTGCAGGAACATCTGATAGAGGTTCTCGCACTCAGCATCCCAACACGGAATGTGGTCGTTTTGTTGACCACGTGGGATATACTTTTTGGCTACTGTGCTGATGGCATTTCAGAAGTCCTGGTATGCCCGGTCCACATCAGATGTATCAAGTGGCAACAAGCTCTTAGCGAGTTGGTTGGTTAGGGCATTGTAATGGCTTCATTTGGCCTTGCGGAAGTTCCATCGCTTAACTGTCTTGTCCCTCCACTGTCTCGCTTAACGGTTATCATATGAAACCACAATTTGATGCACACTGTGGATGAAGCGAAAGAGCAGAGCTCACCAGGTCAGCTTCACCCACAATCTTACCTCCCACTTGATACATAAAAGAAACAAACAAAGCAGCAGCATACTGTACAAAGCACAAATTAGCAAGAAAAAAAAAAAAAAAAATTTAGCAAGCTGCATGAGCAGCAAAAGTTGTGTGTGTTGCCCCAGCCCTGCAGACACAAATGGCCGCAACTCAGCAGCAAAGGCAGATGAGCGAGTAGCACTCTAGTAGTACTAGTACCACTCACTCATCCACCCCCGCCACCAAACCGCAACCATCCACGCCCACCAGACCAAAACAACACACACAACCCCTACAGCATCAAGTGCGCCATAGCATATCAAATTATTAGCGCAAGCAATCAAGTTTCAAGTAATATTAAGTTCTCGACGAAGATTAACAGTGTGAAATTGCTATGCAGTTTGCAACGTACTGTAATAATTACACACCAAATATTATTGAGAAAAGTAATAAAAAATAATAATAATAAGTAGTTGTTAGAAAACCTCAACTGGCTTTCCAACATTGAAGTGCCCGGGCGGAGCGCCAAGACCTTCACTTCCTCTTTCAAATAAAATATAAGAACACTCAGGTTCTTCAATATCTTCAGCTTTCTTAAAGTTAAAATCATTCATAAAAAATAGAGGAAGCAAAAACTTAACGAGGTCAACTCAACTTTAAAATAACAAAAATGTAGCAGCGTCTTCAAACTCAAATACTGAAAATAACTAGGTGAGAAAACCGAAGCGTGTATAAAGAGGTGCAAATTTTGAAAAGCAAGGCGCTAGTGTAATTAACGTTTATAGGATGTGGTGAGCAACACAAGACTTTACCATATGAGGACAAGACAGAAGCAGGAAGTAGCTAGAATAGATATGGTGCCAGGAATCGCGTCAGAAAAACCAAGAAAAACAAAGTGATGGATCGAAGCCAACCGAAGCCAAAATGCAGTTCGGAAATCGAATGGCTGTGCTGAAACATAGCGGCCCCTTGAAAGTTAACCAACAGGTGAAGTTTCAAGATAAACACGCATTAAACAGCACAGCATATAACTTTCAACACACAGTAATAAATTTCAACGCAACATTAGACCAAGTGCACAAAATTATGAAAACCTCGGAAAGGTAGACCTACGAGTTAAAATATATTTATTTCAATTCGCATCAAACAAGGCGCACAAAATAACACGACACAGTAGGAATTTCATATGAGGGCAATCTTTGAGACATTTCTCAGAAAGATTCAATGTTTCCGGACCCAGAATGTTTTAATATTGTCACGGTAGCCCGGCGAACAAACTCCCTCCCTTTCCTAGTTTGGGGATAAATAGCGTGAATGCGTCCCAGTCTATAAGTGCCACGTTTGGAAATATCGGAGGCATCTTTCACCAGAACCAACTGACCCGGGGTAAGATTCTCTCGGGCAACTCTCCATTTACTCCGCCCCTTATCCAAGAGAGCCAAAACCGGTGGGCCAAAGTAGAATTGTACGTAAAGTCCTTGCGCAGGTCACCCCGATCATAAAAAGCACTTAACGGTGTATTCGGTGCAAGATTCTGACTCAGGAACGATGACGGTATGATAGGCACTAAATCATTAGGTTCGCAACTTGAAGTAGTAAGAGGCCTATCATTCACGATGCGCATCGCGTCCAAAGTAAAGGTTTGCAATTCAATAAGTGAAGGTTTACGCCGTGCCTCCCCAATAACAGAAGTTAAGGCCTTTTTAAAGAATTTAACCATAATTTCCCAGCTCCCTTACTGGCTGCTGGCATAAGGGGGAATGAAAACCCAGTTAATGCACTTTTTACGTAAGGAGTTGTGAAGTTCTGTAGAGCCCAGTAAAGCTAAGAGTTTGTCAGCTGCAGTTTTGAAAGTACTCCCGTTATCTGAATAAACAGTATCAACAGCTCCCCTCAGGTTGGTAAAGCGTGAAAAAGCAAGCAGGAAATTATCAAGGTCTAAACTGGTGACAATTTCCACGTGAATGCACAGGGTGCATAGACTCGTAAAAAGAAGACCCTAAGCTTTGCAGTCTAAACAGCTTTGCAGTTCTGTTTTGCCTAAACAGGAAGGGGCCCCAATAATCCACCCCACTAAACTTAAAAGATTATTGGAAGCGGTGACTCGACACGCGGGAACGACATTCCTTCGAGCACATCTGCTACACTCTGAAAGGAAGCGCTTGACATTAGACACCCCGTAAATGATCCAAAAACGCTGCCTGACTTTCACAAGCGTGCACGATGGACCAGCGTGCCCAGTGAGAACGTGCTCATGAAGTACAATCTGACGTGTCAGGGCATGACTTCCGGGCAAAATGATAGGGTGTTTGCAATCAAGAGGAAACTCAGCATTCTCAAGTCGCCCTTCTACACGAAAAATTGAATCAGTGCCCACACAAGGTCTTACGTTTTGCAACGTTTTCAGTTCAGAGACCCGTTTCATATCGGCAGCATTATTTGCGTTTTGATTAATTCTTTTCAAGATAGCGTCAAAACCATCTGCAGAGTCTCGCTTTAGTATTCGTACAGCGGCCCCGAAGCACCGGGACTGAACGTACGTTATTATGTCGGTCAAAGCATCTTCCAACATATCAGCATTTAACATCGGTTTTATAAACGTTAGCCCTCTCGTTTCAACAAGAGCTTTCAAATCTTGCTTTACTAGCCTCAAACCGTGAAACGAGTCAAAAGACAGAAACAAATCGTTTATGTAACGCTTACTTACTATCGAAGTCAAAGTCAACTGGCTAGCACAAGTGGGGTTTTCATCGATCAGTCGCTCAATAGCAAATAAAGCGATATAAGGGCTTGAGTTAATATCCCAAACATGCCTAGTAAAACGATAAACCTGAGTCTTGCCAATATCAATCTCATTATCTTTAAACCTCACCAAACGAAACCAATCTTGCTGTTCACGTGGCAAAGCAACCTGGAAGAAACATTTACTTAAATCTGCCATGCACGCAAACCTACCCAAGCGAAAACGCTTAAGGACACCAACTAAACCATTTAACAAATTAACTCCTGGAAAAACTGCATTTTTTAACGGCAAACCCTGAAATGTAGCGGCGCCATCAAATACCACTCTTGGCTTATCTTGTTTCGACACGAAAAACGGTAAATTCCTGCACTTGTCGTGATCAAAATCAGAGTCAACAACAGGAACTAACCAACTCTTATCGATCAATTCGTGAAAAGTATCAGCAAGAATTCGCTTTAAGCCAGCATATTTAAGAGCTTTTTTACAAAGAGGGGCTGTGCGATCAACAGCGCTGTGAAAATTATTTGTCAAATTGTTCACGATATCGGATTTCAACGGAACAGGGATTTCATAACGTCCGTCAACAAGTCTAACATTAGGTTCTACCAATTCACGAGCAAGCTCTTTGCTTTTAGACGGTTGAATAATTTCGTCTTCGAGTTCCGGCCTGCGAAGAACTTCTTTTGAATCTGAAACTTCAACTCTGAGGCGCTCACACGCACAAGTAGCCCGCTTATCAGCGACTAAAGCTCTGTGTGTCATAAATTGATTTTTGCCCAGCTCTGCCGCCACTGGCTATAGGCCCAAGTCTTGTCAGAACAAAATTGGGTTCTTCTGGGTTCGATCCCTCACGCTCATCCAAAACGACAAGTAACTCTTTGTTGGATTGCCCAATTAACATATCAATTTTGTTGCGATCAGGTATTGTAGGAATATTAACACCCAGAAAATGCTTCAATTGTGCCACCTTAAAGGCATGAGGAAGACAATCGCTCTCTTCCGCTAAGTCAGGTACAATTAGGGCGTCATGAACGTGATAAACCCGATCATCAGCAAGGGACTGCAGGTCAAATTGAGTGAAACCACCACTTTTAGTGGTCTGATCTGCCAATGTCCGAATTACTACGGATTCGTCTTGAACATCAAGCCCCAATTCATTTTTTAACCGATCGGACACCAAGGTAATCTGTGAGCCCGTGTCATGCTGAGCGTAGGCAAGTGCGGATTTTCCGTTTAAGGAGTTGATGACTTTTACAGCGCTTGTGCGAAGCAACACCCCATTTAAAGCTGAACTTAATTTCCTTTTGGAAGGCTGTACTGAGTTCTCACCAGATACATTCTCTGTAGATGACAGTGGCGTACGGTGATCTTTTTGACTGGGTGTTCACTCTTTAAAAATACCTATCATACCCTGGGGAGCTTTACCCCCCATTTGTCGCTGCAGTGATGGCTGCCCCATTGCCTATCACTAATGAAGATTTATAATATGGGGGTACAACTGCAAATTGTGGGGCAACTAGTAACCACATTTGATTTTTATGCCATTAATATGGGTGAAAGCAAGCATATATTAAACAGTAAACACAAATTGTTTTGCAATAAGGCATCGTTTTTCAAAAAATTATCGAAAAGTTCGCCATTCAATGATTGGAGTAATACGATATCAAACAATGCACAACACATAAATATGTCAACTTGATGTTTAAAATTCAACAGCTCTCGATTTATTTTAAAATAACCGATGAGATGTCCGAGTGGATATACAGCGTCTGTCTCTGGAGCATTAAACCCGCTAGGTTTGACCATGACTCTTATGACCAGTGTAAGAAAAGCAAGTTGGCTATCAATCAATCAAAGGTTTAATTGTGCTTTCAGTTAAAAGACATTCATCAATTTGATCGTAAAAAAGCCGCTGAGTTATCAGTAAAATGAACAAAGACAGCACTTCGGATCAACATCATGTCCAGACCTTGCATAAAGGAAAATTCTTTTAAGATAATTCGCATGGCGTGGTCACCAGGCCTCGCGGTAATATGGCAGGCTTGTAGTCTGCAGTGACTTGGTGACTTTATCGCGAGACTGACTACTGAGGAAAGCTGAGATTTTGCAGTAATATTTAGTGTCTCATCTTATATCTTCTATGCAACTGTATCCAGCATAAGATCTGCAACGCTTTAATGAAATTATTGAAGCTGATAGGAGTTTCTATGAATGTTGTAGCTGCTTGAAGATCAGCATTTAAAGCTGTATCATATTTTTTTGTATACCGGTATTCAAGAAGCTTAATATAAATAATTCGATTGAAGGATGACGGTGATTTATCATGTCTTTTAAAAGGCAACTCTTGTGCTTCTTCGATATTTCTCATTGCGACTACAAATCTCTTTCCAACCTTTGACTATCTAGAGCTGCATTCACTCTCACAGAACACATCCAAAGTATAAAATGCATGAATATATATATGTGCTTCTTAGACTTCTTCTGCCATTGCATACCATCAGTCAAATGAGCTTGATCCAAGAAATCTTTATTCCAAATCGCATAGAACAAAATCTGTGGGCCAAAGTATCTCATCAAACTTACGAGTAAGAAAATTTGTGTGCAACTGCTTTTGTTCCACTATGTGCAAACATTAGCGAGGTTGTTCTTAGCACTTTCTTCTTTTGGCAATTTTTTGTTTTTTGTCAAATGAACGATTCAAAAAAGTATTTTCTAACAATCAGAAAATTAAAGTTTCCATTTTGCGAATTATGAACACACACATGTAAAATACTTTATTAAAATAGTATTCTGCAATTAAAAACAAATCAAGTTAGTAGTAGCAGTGCTTTATACAGTTATTCCACACCGTCAAAAGCGTCAATGCAACAAGAAATACAGTAAGACATTAAAAATGATACAAGAGAAGCAAAATAGTGACAAATTTTGTAACAAGCAGATACAAAAAATTTGAAAATGCTCAAGCCCTTATATCGCTTTGTTTCTTTGTTTCTTTTTCTTTCAATTTTTTATAGCTATAGATTAAAAATGTTTTTGTAATGACAGTCAAAAAGATTTATGGATTGCTTATTGAAATACAAAAATTTTCACGCTTGCTCAATCCACAAGCAGCGGAATATAAGAACCAAATATCACAAATGATCGCATGGAAATGTGTTGCAAAAGGTTGTGGTGTGGAAGGACAAGGTAATGAATTGCAGATTGCCAAAAGTGGCTAATGCTTACTGGTATGTCATTTCAGATTTAATAGTTTTGCAGTAAAAAAACGACGGTTAGCTCAGTTGCTTAGCGCACACGCAATCGGTGCAGGAGGTCTGGGGTTCAAATCCTGGGGTCGGTCAAATCTGCAAAGTGTCGCCAACTACTCGCCACCGTCGTGACATTCTTTTGGTGCTGTGTAGCCCAGGCGCTAAGCTGTGCAAATGGGCCCCGGCACTCGTTGCACCCTTCGACATAATGCTACAAGTAAAAATAAAAATTTGATTTTTGATTTAGTTCTGCTTTTGGACTTGTATTTTTATTTTATACATAGTGCTGTTGTTATACTTTTTGTGGATATCGGTATTGTTATAAGCTGGGAAGGACCTTTATGGGTCACCGAACAATCAATCAATCAATTTATTTATTTTTTCGTGTAAACAATGAATACGTCGTGCAGTTAAAAAAAAAATACTATAAATTGAATAACACGAACGGAGGCTGTGAAGGGACCTACTGGTGCGCAAGTCTTCGAGTCAAACAGCCACCGAGGATTAAAAAGTCAATCAAAGTTTGAGCAACAACTATACGAGTACAAGCAGTTGAGTAACATTTTTTGTTCCAATAACCTAGTATGAGAATAAATCATTAGAGAATTGGACTTTTAACAGTCGAGTAAATGCTGCTTAAGCAATTTTACAAATCTTGGGAAGGGATTAATTCGAATGTCTTTAGGAATATTGTTCCAAATATTAGACCCTTGATAAAGAAATGATTGTTGAAGTTTGTTTGTTTTAAAAAGGGGGATTGTGAAGTCGTTAGAGGTGGTTCTGCGGGTGGATCGGGAGTGAGCCTGCGATGACTTAACAAAACATTTGCTTAATTTGTGAGGTTCTTGTTTCACAAAAATTCTATACATAATCTTTGCTACTTCTAGTTGGTAGATTTGGTTAAACTGTAAAATATTCATTTCGCGATATAATGGATTAAGACTATCGAATTTTTTTGCGCCAGAGATAATTGTAACGGCACGATTTTAAAAAGTTGTAATCCTTTGAATATTACTTTTGTAAGTAGATCCCCAAACAGGAAGTGCGTACGTTAATTGGGAATATACAAGAGCATAGTAGAGTTGCAACAGTGTCTCTTTTGGAAGGTAATATTTCAATTTTCCCATTACACCAACGGAACATGCAATTTTCCGTTCAATACATTGGATGTGTTGTTTAAATGACAATTTGTTGTCAATAGTTAAACCTAAGTACTTGACGCTTGTTTGTGTAGAAATCGTATTATCACCACAGGTTATTTCCATGAGCGCCGGGGTTTATTGGTAACATGAGAAATTACTAGAGCATTGGATTTATTTGTATTGATTGTTAATTTGTTGGCTAACATCCAATGCCGCGCTTTTTCGACTACTTTATGCATTGACAGTTGTAGATCCTCCGGCGTATGCGCTTGGGTTATTAAACAAGTATCGTCCGCATACAATACTGGTGCTGATTCGAAGTTATAAAAAATGTCATTGACATATATAGTGAAAAGAATGGGTCCTAAGTTTGACCCTTGAGGGACTCCATATTGAACTATTTTCGGAGATGAACAATGACCATCGAGAAAAACATACTGACTACGATATGGGGCGCCGTTTGGAAAAAAATTATTTGCAAATTTTCCACTTGTTTTTTGGCTTATTTCAAGATCACTTTTTCCGATTTAGGTAAATCAGAAATTTTGCTAAATTAGAAATTATGGGGCGCCGTTTGGAAAAAAATTATTTTCCGATTTACTAAATAAGAAACTTCCGTCCCATTGATATTTCTGATTTACTAAATAAGAAAGTTTCTTTTCCTGTTTGTTTTTCCAATTTACTAAATAAGAAACTTTTGCTTTACTTATTTTTCTGATTTACTAAATAAGAAACTTTTTTCCTATTTATTTTCTGATTTACTAAATAAGAAATTTTTGTTTTCTGATTTAGTAAATAAGAAAAGTTTTTCTTATTTATTTTTCCTATTTAATAAACAAGAAAAACTTTTCTTATTTATTTTTCCGATATACTAAACAAGAAACTTTTTTCTTATTTATTTTTCTGATTTAGTAAATCGGAAAGTTGTGCATTCGCTTTTTTCCGATTTAGAAAATAATTTGGAAACACTTTTATGATCGTGATTCGTGAAGACGTGAAAGACAAGAGTAAAGGGGCCCATATAAAGAGTCAAATTGAGGGTGAATGGCTCTCAGGGTTAAACGTGCCTCAGGCCTAATTTAGGGCAAAAGGAGTCAAAGGTCCTCAGGACAGGAGGTTTGAAGCAATAAATGAGCCTTAGGAATAGGATGTTCATTTAGAGCACTGGGGCATACCGGTATCCTATGCATAACTGGGGCTCTAAGACCAATGGGCCTCAGGGCATTTGAGTCAATAGAGGATATGGGTCTCAGCCTGTTTTGATCCCTGGCATAGATGTAGGAGACAGGGGTGCAGGGAGGGCGACTGCCCCCCATTTGTAAAATTTGAAGATGTCGCGACCTGTGTCGTCAGGTAGGGTAAAGACTTTTGTGTAGCGATTTGAAAGCGATTGTGTATGAAGTTGTAGTCTGGTCTTGTCTAGAATAAAAAGTTGTAGTCTGTAGTGCATGAAGTTGTTATTATGTTATAGTCGAGTCTCGTCTAGAATAAGCCATTCACGACAAGACTAAGCGATCTGCCTAGGATAGTGTTTTTACTCATAATTTCTCCCACTTCAGGGTTGTTCACAGGAACTAAGTTAGCTGCAATAGCAAAACTATCACCAACTCTACCCTCACCCTAATCCTACCCCAGCCCTAACCGAACAAGCTTGCCAATTTACGCATATAATAATATCGCAGTTTCCGAGTCATATATAAATCAATTAATGGTAAATTATTTAACGTTTGTGGTATCAACTGGAAGGACCCTGAAGTAGGAAAAATTATGCATAAAAACATCCATCTGCATAAGGTGACGAAAGACGTGGACGGTTTATTTTAGATGAGATCCATTTTAGTCTTGTGTATGATGTTTTTACTTAGGGCAGTTTACCCTGTACCGGTATTGGTATTAAAGGAGAATGTTATGTAACTGTGATTTGCTGTAAACTTCATAAATAATGCTTAATTTCAGACAATATTAAGTAGTTTTTGGGCATGATTTAAATGCATCAAAGGGTCATGCAAGCATGACTTAAATGCTTAAAGAAAATAAGGGTTTAAATGATTCAAATGATTGATTTTTTGAATTAGGCCTATTGAGTCCCTGAAAACAGTTTTTTTTCCATTTCAGGGGGTTAATGATTTACAAACAAATAATGTGATAAAATGCCAACTTAGCAGGTTCTAAACCACGGGTGGGAAACCGGCAAAGCTAAGCGGGCCACTTTGATTGCGTAATATTTTCAGCGGGCCACATTTACTTTACAGTTGTAAATTTTGCCTTAAAAATGCACAATTTTGCGTCACAAATTTACTAATCATTTAAAGTGAGTTATTTTTTACTGTAAAATCAGAGACTTTTCCACTGTTTTTATGTCACAAACATAGCATGTAATTGAATGTTAAGCAGTTTTTAGTTAACGTTCTCTATTCTACTGGTTTGTTGTACACTTAACAAAGTTCTGACGCGGGCTACATTCAGAACTTAAGAGGGTCGCATGCGGCCCACAGGCCGCAGCTTCCCCACTCTGCCACTACTGTTCAAAACTTACATACTGGTACGTTAATGAGTTTATTGAATAACATCTATCTTCATTGTGCTTAGTCTACTCTACAGTACATGTCATATGAAGACTTGTGTACGATAGTGATTTGAAAACAAATGTGTGTAGTTGTTATAGAGTTTTAATCATGTGTATGATGTTTTTACTACTGGTATGAGACTAGAATGTTTCGTAACTGCAGTGTTCTATAAACTTTAATTAGCCTATTCTTAATTTCAGGCAATTAAAAGTTTTTGGGCAGTGTTTTTGACATTTGTCATTGCGGTAATTTATTAGCAAGTCCTTATTTTGATTCTCATCAGTTTTTTAATATTGTAATTTTTAGGATCATCCATTAACTGGATTTGTGATTCATTTCAGTCATTAAAATGTTTACCTTACCCAGTTACCGAAATATATGATGCATATAGACTGAATGTTTGATAATTTAATAAGGTTTAGTTTGACATCATGCATCTGCTCATTCATGCAGTGTAGTTTAAATTTTTGCATAAAAAATTTGGGCTGTCAAAATTTGTTTAGGCAGTGATAATAACGGTAATAGGCATTCACGGTATTTCTTCAAACTAAATATCACAGAAAATTTAGCAAAGATAAAGTGCTTTGTTGAAATGTTTAGTGAATACATATTTGATGGTATATAATATGATTTCTCCAATCTTTTTCATGATAGCATATGAAAATGTATTTAAGTTTTACTATGATTTACAGCCACAATTACTTCATTGCATATCGGTGCTAATTTTACTGCAATTGCCACATCACTTGCTTGCGTTCAAAAGTATTTTTAATGATTGGTCAGTTACACAAAGCTGAATTTCATTTAGTAATGTAGCATATTAGGCTATCAAAGATATATAGATGACAGAGAAGTTGCAAAAGAATGTTATTGTTGAGTTTTAGACGTTTTTTGTGTATTTTGTACTAGGCATTCAAAGAAAGTGTTTAGTAATCATATATGTGTAAGTTGACTATTTTGTGCACACTCTATGGCATAAACGTTTTATTGTATGCAAAAGTCATCATGAAGTTCATAGCATAGAGTTCAAACATTTCGGTTCAGAAAATGTGCATAGTAGAGGATCACAAAGATTTTGTTTATCATACGAATAGGTGTTTGACCTATTCTTGCTAGATTGTTTCTAATTTGTTCATGTTTATACTTTCTTTGCAGGTACCGGTAGTAGCTTGTGTTAAAAAAAAATGGACTTAGCAGTAGACCTGCATATGAATTACAATTCTGAGTGTGGTTATTTTGTGACAAAAAGTAGAAAGAGTTGCTTTGTAAATTACAGCTCTTTTGATGATGCGAGAAAGCAAAGGATTGCATGAAAATGATTGCGAGTATGATGTGATTTAGTGAGCACCATCACAAACGCTACCTTTGGCCTACTTGATGCTGCTGATGACATTGTATTTGAAGGAAAAAAGCAAGAGCTACTTGTACTGTGCAACAAAGATTGCCCCGATTTAATAAATTATTTATTATCACGGTTTTTAACATCAATGAAAGCAAAAGTTTGGAATCAACGAAAACGCGTTCCCATGGAATGGAGTAATAATTACGCTGAAAGTTATAATCATGTTTTAAAACGGCTGACTGATTGGAAACAATTGGCGTTGCCCAAACTGGTGTCCTTAATCCGAGATGATGTTGCTGCTCAATATAAAGACATTGAAAAAGCTCTAATTAATGTTGGACCCTTTCAATTAACAAGCCCTTACGAAAAGTTTAAGTTAACGTTTTCTCAGTGGTACGCAAAAAGTGCAACAGAAAGAGAGCAGCTTATAAAGTCTTTCATGAAATACGCCACTGTCAGTGGTTCGAAAACTGCTTGTACCTCTACCAACCAAAAACTGATGACTTTTCTGCCATCAAGTGCTTGTGGTAAAAAACCCGGACAGCGAAAACGCAAGCGAGCTGAAAAATCTCATCCAAAAAGCAAGGTTCCCTGTAAAGATTCCGGAAGAGCTACGACACTACGACAGGGGTGGAAAACCTGTAGTCTCGTTAAGTTTCAAATCAGGCATGCACTAGAACTTGAAAAGGTCGAAGACAACAGCTCCAAGCTAAAAAGCTGAGACATCAGCAACTCAACTAGGCCTACACTTCTTTGTTTTTCAATTCACATGATTATTTGCTTGCAGTACAACGAAAAATCACGTTGACATCACTTATCCTTGTTAAATGATTCAGTTCTGTGGCCACATTTCAAAAGTATTTTATAGCTGCAGGACGTACACTTGCTATGTAAAATGGAAAAAAAAATATTCATCATGTAAATGTATAAGCAAGCATCTAATTTATAATATCATAACCGACCGTTAGCTCAGTTGCTAAGCGCACGCTATCGGTGCGGGAGGTCTGGGGTTCGATTCCCGGGCCGGTCAAATCGACACAGTGTCGCCAACGACTCGCCACCGTTGCGACGTTTCTTCGGAGCTGTGGTGCCCAGGCGCTAAGCCGCGGAGATGGGCCCCGCAACTCGTTACACGCTTCGGCGTAATACGGCGAGTATAATGAAGATTTGATTTGATTTAATTTATAATATGCAAGCTTTTTCTTTGATTGGGACCTTTTAAATATGTTGCGTTCCTTGGCTGCATTCATTGATGCGAAATCCTCAATTTTGACAAATATTGTCAAAGTTACGAACATTACACTAAAACTGTGCGTGACGAATAACCCAAAGTGTGACTTCCAGCGGTTCCAGTAAATGCAAAATGCCGTACTTTCAATCAGTCCTACTTGTATATAAGTTTTGAAATAGCGTAAAGTTTTTTAGCTTGTCATATAGGCTATCTCAATCACTCATAACGAGAAGATAGTAATAATTTCCGCAAGTGCTAATTTGCCCCCTTCCCCACCGGTTTTGGGTAACATGGATTTAGAAGTAGCCATAACAAAGCAAGTGTGAGTGCATTGATTTCTGAGGGTATCAATTTTGCATATCCTTTGTCTTTTTGAAGCATTTCTTGATAGAATACGATATAAAGGTTTCTTTTTGTATTATTGCCTAGATTACCTTATTGTTGTCTTTTGTATTGTTATATCATATTGTCTTTTCGTATTACCACTTTCTTTTAAGGAGGAAGAACAAAGCCAAAGTAATTTGTTCAACAGGACGTTTTGACAATAAATATTCAGTTGTCATCATCAGCAGTTAAAACTGTAACGCATTTGTTTTATGCTGCTGATGATGACAGCTGAATCTATGTTGTCGAAACATCCAGTTCAACAAATCACTATTGCTTTGTTTTTCCTACTTAAGCTATTTCTGTCCCATGTATATATGTTGTATTACTTCAACATTTTCGTTCAGTTCTTTGTGTGATATCGTTAGTTTCTTTTTACTAATGATTTTCGTTTTGAACTAACGATTAAAAAAAAAATGTGTTTGTAAGTTCGATTCGTACAATGTTTAACTCTCTAGCATAGTCTAGCGTTGATGCTTAAGTCCTCTTTGATTGTTAATGGTACAGAAGGCAGAGTTGGGCAGTATCAAGATACTTGCATTGACGATACATATCGTGCGATACTTTTGTTCATTTAAATCAATCCGAGCAAATAAACAATTCTGGCCAACAGCTGTATTATCAAGTCCATAGCGTTAATTTAACGTTTAGTGGCAAGTTTCTTCTATCGCCAAGTGGGGTGTTTTGTAATATAATAATAATAATAATAATAGTAGCAAGCATTTCTATACTCCTTGAGATGACAAACAGAGTCAGCCATGTGACTAAGGCCTGGTCTACACTAGAGCGACGCCAAGCTACGCGACGCGCTGCTGCCAAAGCGTCTCTGTCTGCACTATGTTTTTACTTGCGCCGCTGAGTGAGGCTTTGCGTTGAAGTGACGTAGAAAGTAGCAAAGTTTTTTGCGTTCGATTCGCACCCAGGTTTACAAGATGAATTAATTTCGGCAAAATGATCTTTTCAGCTCATGCATCTAAGTTTTATTCAAAGTAAAAGCTGCAAAAAAACTTATATAATAGATCATTGGTTGAATTTGCAGTCTGGTCAACACTTATGAGGATCATTTTTAAAAGTCAAAATATCCCATTCAGCTGATGCAATAAAATTTTTGCTTGTCCAATTTTATTTAAATTTGCGAGACAAAACATATTTAAAAAAACATATTATTAGCGTAGGCCCTATTACCTAGAGTACGCTATGTGGTAGCCTGGCAGGTGAATGCATGAGCAGCTACATGGCGTATTCTCGCCCAAAACTGCAACCTCATAGATAAGGAGTTGGCAAACTTTTCACACGAAAAGCCACATTTAAAAAAAATTGAAGCCGAGGGCAGTAGTGATTGGAAGAGCAAAAAAAAAGTCCACACGCCCTCAGATGTCTTGTCTTCTACGGAGAATCAGTCAAGAGCATAAAAGCTTTTGATTTACGGTAGGAGTTTATATCTCTGTTTGCGGGCCGCATAAAATGGTCTAGCGGGCTGTAGTTTGCCCAGCCCTGCTCTGAACTCATTGAAGTTTCGCCTGTGTGAAATTAGTTACCGATAGGCTTGTGAAATTGATACGTTTTGGCCAGAACTTAGTCAACATTTTATATGTAGGGACGTCGAAATTATTTTTGGAGTGGGTGCTTAAAATGACTTTTACGGCCGAAATTACAGGACATAATGCCACATTGTTTCGCAGTAACCCTGTAGGCACTATTTCGCAGTAAACCCGTAGGCACCGGTCATAAGAATAAGAACCGAATTCAAGTCGTATTAAATTAATCGTATTAACCTGACTAAAAACACTCTTTTACACCGGCAAGAACCAATTTTTATGCGTGAAGCAAATTTTAGCCCTGTAAAAATCGTAACTTAGCGTAATGATTTTTATAGTTTCGTTAAACTATTTTTCTGTCTCAGAATAATTAACGGAGATTCATGCACTCGAAGCTACTTTTTGGTAAAACCTCAGCCGATTCGTCCCTGAAACTATGCAAATTCTTATCTTTCGCTATTTTTTCTCTAGATCCAGGTGCTCTAATTGTCATGTCTCGCTACCTCTCACCGAAATATTCGGGTCAACACGACTAAATTCAATGCAAAAATTTTTTGTTCAAGGGTTTTCGCCATATTTCCTCGCAAAATTTGGTATTTTCTGCAAATAGACACTAAATGCATGATCAGTAGTCTGCCTGTTAGCGGCCTCAAAAAAGCACTTGATGCAATTCTTCAGCGTTTAAAAAGAGTTTCTGAGGGCAGTTGTTAAAAGGATAGGCCTAAAAGTTTTCCATTAACAGAACTAGGTATTGTGTGGGCTGAAGTAAAAATAAAACTTAGCAACGGTACACTACTACACATCCAAAGCACATCTAAAAAAAAATAACACAAACACTATGGTGAGAAGCACATAATTTATTCAGGTCAACAGTAGGATAGTAGTTTTTCAATATAATACAGCACATCATTTAAAATTAGATCGGCATCTTGTTATGGACATAAAAATACGTATGTTGCAAGAAATATCTGTAGAACAGATTACATCTGAATAAAATCACTGTAAAATCGTGAAGCCACTACATCCTGTTTCGCCGTTGTCGGCTCTTCCGGGGGCATAATGTATCTTATTCAAAGAGAAGATGCTTTACGGTTTTTATTCAAATACAATACAAGCTCTAGCTAGCCATAGTTATTGAGCACTCTGCCAGAGAAGATTGAGCCCTACTCAGACTTGTAGAGCAGATTAAAGCAAATTGTTGAAAATAAAATATCTTTTTTATTACGTTCTTGATCACAATTTTGGCTCGAATTGTATCAAAGCATTTTAGCAAAATTTGAAATTAAACCCTTGAACAATTGTAGACCACATCTATGCAACGCTTAAAAATCTTGGCATGGTAAACATTGGACAACACTGCAGAATAAACATTTTACATCCAAAATAATGATCTTATTATGCTCACGATAGGTATAAAGTATTGTCTATGATTTGAGATATTGGCTTCATGTTGAGTCGGTTTGTTGAAAACGCAGCTCTGGAATCTGCAGCACAAGAACTTATCCTGCAAGCTCACATGATGGTGAATGAGAAACATTTCAACGCTTTGCATCTGAAAATAAAAATCCAAATTGTAGTTCAATGTTTGATTAGAAACCAAAATCGTTGTTTTATTTATTTAGTCGCATTTTTATCCTCCTATCACGAGAAAGCTACTGAGTGCTGTACGAGCTCGCTTTGGAGTTGCCGGCCATATGTCTATCACACCAAGATGAAGGAATCCCGTTATGTGCCTTTCCCAACAGCTAAACAAGCGAACTAGCCATCTTGCTCCACACTGTCCAGCAGGGGAGCTGCAAATACAAATTTTTAAGTCATCGGTTCGACTCGACTCGCAATTGAACCCCGAGTCCCCCGAACAAGAACCAGACACTCTATTCCACTTGGCCATCTGATCGGTATAAATACCGTAACACTTTAAAATGAAATAAACTTGTAGGTCCATTGTAATATCACAGCACAATAATCAGCAGAGCAACCAACAGTGAAAAATACTGACTTGCAAAAAATGCCTTTGATGTCTTGTTGTTCATAGATAATTTCCATTTTGCTTTCAAAACTGGACATAAACAATGCCAAGGTGATAAGGGTTACAAAAGACTTCAGCACCTGAATAAAACAGTGTTAGCTAACAATACTAGTAGCACAGTAACACTGCAGGTCTTAATCCTGCATAGTGCATATGACTAACACCGGCAGGAAACTTATAGCAAACATGCCATTTTACGATAGTAAGGAAAGCTGAAAACAGTGTGAAAATGATGAACTGTAATAGCTTATATTCAGAACAGTGACCAAAACTTTAGTTTGCAAAAAAGCTGCGTTATATCGACTTTGTTAAATATTTTTCTCAATTACCACATTAAAACAGTGTGCTTGTGCGTCATAATTCACATTTTAGCAAAGAAAATCTAGTATAAGCTTTATCTTTTGCAAGATTTTTATACAATTCACTATTGCATAAAAGCAATATTGCGCATAATTCACTATTTCAACCCAACAAAAAAACAGCAATCCCTTTTCCAGTGCCGAAACTAGCGCCCCTTGAACTCCCCAACCGGAGGGGGGCGCACAAAAAGGGGGCCCAAGTAAATAGTTCGTACGTAGTACTATTAACTCAACGTATCATAAAAGTTTCTCAAATAGGCCTATTCTAAGATTCAACATATTTTTTGTCTTAACTCGCGCGATGTGGGCCTCTCATACCATATTTATGCTTTTGGCCATGGGGGGGGGGGGCCTGCAAATTTTTCGAAAAATAGCAGTCGCAAAACTAGCAAACAAACGTTTAGTGACATACCAAGGGCCCCTCATCCTCATGCGAAAAGCGCAAAAATAAGCCTTGAAAACGTTTTTTCTTCGCATTGGTAGCGAAATGTTAGAGTATAGGGTTTCCTTGCAGCATTATTTTAGTGGGTTTGGAAGTGATCCAGTAAAACAGACTTTTAAACCTTGTTAAAACTGAGGAATTTTAAAAGCTCAAAACGCACAAAAATCCTCCAACATAAAGTCAAATTCCGCAAAATTTTCTGGGGGGACATGCCCCCAGACTTATCTGGCTTGGCATCACCCCTTCGGGGCTCGTTCTTTTGTATCACCATCCAAGAAAAAATTTTTAAGGGACCCCGAAAGATGACTTTAGGGGGGGGGGCGCATTGCCTAGTTTTGGCCCTGCCTGTTTCTCCCCACTAAAGAAATTAGCATTATACTGGGGGCACACAAACTGAGCTTATGGCACAATAAATCACGAAATAAAATGCAGTAATCCAATCACTACTGAATGCATAACCAACTAACTAGGCAATGATTTGTAAAAAAATTAACTGTTTGAAGTTAAGGCTTCTTTGACAAAGTAAAATCAAACCTTCAAAACCAATCACCAACAACTCTTGTGCCATCATATCAAACACAAATGTGGGCAGCAGAATTTCATGCAACTCATTATACAGTGACTATTCACAATATACCATACACGCAAAGTACTACTTTTTGTTGCAAAAGTGTTTATATGTGATAGTTCAGCATAACTTTGTGTAGTGCAAAAACAACTTTTGCCTTACTTTTGAAATTGATTAAGCGGATCAAAAAGTCTTTAATCTTCGACTGCACTCATTACCATCACTGAGCAGAATATATTGCATTCATCACAACCCATAAATCAAAATTGCATATTTTAACAGCAAACCATTTAAATAAAATTGGATTTAAATAAGCCAACAAATAATTAGTGTTGTGATCTGCAAAAATTATAACATGACCTGTATTTTTCTAAAGTAAGATATTATGTACGTATTTGGTAAACCAATTATTACCACCAGTAACACAGTAACATACTACCGGTAGGCCCATATGAACTAGTCAATATAGTTTTACAATACACTGCTCATGTGGTGGAAATAAACTTATCTGCACAAAACTTTATCATAGCAGCAGACACATCCTGTATAGACAACAAAATACTAGCAAATCATGCATCTTATAAAAATATTGATTGCATACTTCGCTGATTGCATAAAACAACACCTTAATCTGTTAATGTAGGCTCTATCACAAAAAAACAGCTGGTGACCGCTGCTGTAAATTTTGTCACAGAAGTTGAAACAATATGGTGTGTTTTGCATAGCATCATAATGGGCTTCCACTTTCACTACCGGTATTGCACTGTAGTCAGTTTTTAAAATATCTACTACAGCTAGTATGCTGTATGATTAATGTTTAGTTAGTCATTAAATTAACATCCTATTTATTGCTTCAACCATCCTGTCCTGAGGACCTTGGACTCCTTTTGCCCTAATTTAGGCCTGAGGCACATTTAACCCTGAGGGCCATTCACCCTCAATTTGACTCTTTATATGGGCCCCTTTACTCTAGTGCCCCAAACGTCCTATCACCTATTTCTGCTATACTATACCACAGTGCCATACTTACTATTCCATACTATACCATACTATTCCATACTATACCATACTATTCCATACTATACCATACTATTCCATACTATTCCATACTATTCCATACTATTCCATACTATACCATACTATTCCATACTATTCCATAATTAGAATGTTCTCTATTTATGGAATAGTATGGCATACTATTCCATACTATACCATACTATTCCATAATAAGAGAAACCGTATAGTGCTAGCCAAGTAAAGGAGAGTGAATAATGACTTTGGCACAAGTAATCAGAAAAAACGTGAATAATATTTGAGTTAGCTTGATTGAGCATGTCAACAAGAAAACTTATTCAATAGAAACAAAAATAAAATTACAGTTTAAAACAATGAATGGAATGTACCTAGTACTGGTACTGTCTACAGCAGAAAAAAGCCTCAATATTTAGCTTTTCATACCGGGGAATGCTGCACTGCTTCGCAAAGTTTGCTGATGCTAGAACAACAGACAAAGCTGCCACAGTGTCAATATTTTAAACTGCTAGGATTATAAGATCAAAGGCCAATAATAATTGTTGAAGATTTACAAGAAAAAAGTGTAGGCCTATTCTATTTGTTTCACATTTAACAACTGGTACATTTACCATATGGTAACTGTACCGGTACCTTTATCAAAACATTAGGCTAGGCCTATAAACCTGACTGCTAAGTGACAGATGTAAAACTTAGCTTAGTTTAGATAGCCAGCGGTTGAGGTTTACTAAGAATGCTGAGCGTGAATAAGTCTATCCTACACCACCCAGTACCAGTATCCAGGTACCTACCTAATAAGACCAGTATCCAGATCCTAATAAGTCTATTCTACACCACACAGTACCAGTATCCAGGTACCAGTACCTGCTGACGGTGCTAAGCAATGAGCATCAGGCCAAAGCTTCAGCCAAGCATAGAATTACCGGTATATGTTTTAATTAATTACTAAAACAATGCAATACCGGTAAGCTATTCCATGTTATACTTACGGCATTAAGCCCAGACTCTACAATAAACCAGTTATCCATTCACATTCGACATTACAACCCACACATTTCAATCCCGTGAGCACTCAGCATTGTCTTTCACGTCTTCACGAATCACGATCATAAAAGTGTTTCCAAATTATTTTCTAAATCGGAAAAAAGCGAATGCACAACTTTCCGATTTACTAAATCAGAAAAATAAATAAGAAAAAAGTTTCTTGTTTAGTATATCGGAAAAATAAATAAGAAAAGTTTTTCTTGTTTATTAAATAGGAAAAATAAATAAGAAAAACTTTTCTTATTTACTAAATCAGAAAACAAAAATTTCTTATTTAGTAAATCAGAAAATAAATAGGAAAAAAGTTTCTTATTTAGTAAATCAGAAAAATAAGTAAAGCAAAAGTTTCTTATTTAGTAAATTGGAAAAACAAACAGGAAAAGAAACTTTCTTATTTAGTAAATCAGAAATATCAATGGGACGGAAGTTTCTTATTTAGTAAATCGGAAAATAATTTTTTTTCCAAACGGCGCCCCATAATTTCTAATTTAGCAAAATTTCTGATTTACCTAAATCGGAAAAAGTGATCTTGAAATAAGCCAAAAAACAAGTGGAAAATTTGCAAATAATTTTTTTCCAAACGGCGCCCCATACTACGACCCATTAAATAAGATCTGAATAGATCGTTTACTTTTCCGCCTATGCCATAGTGAGCTAGTTTTCGCAGTAATATTTCATGAGATACTGTATCGAAAGCTTTCTTTAAGTCGGTCAGTGGTTTGAAATCAATGCATAAGTAGAATGTGCAAGACCTTAGTGCATGATGTTAAGAAATCATAAACTGTTAGAGGAAATGGTTAAAAAATTGCTGTAGAATTTCTATTTTGCCAAAAATATTTGCAGTTTTGAGTGTGGTTTAATTGCCTTCTCATGTTTTTATCAATACCGGTATACTTAAGTATATATTATGATACTTGCATTGAATGTACTGTGTAATTAATTAGGCCTATACTTTTTGATGAATTTGTGATTGTCATTGCGATTTTAAAACAGTATTATGGCAAATTACTTTTGACACATTTTCAAAATTGTTCCACTTTCAATTGCACAAATTGCTTTTCTTGAGCAAAAGCAGTTTTGGCTGTATTGGTGATTCCAGGACAAATGGGTCCTAGACAATTATTTCCCTGACCTAACCCTGACCTATTTGTCCGGGACCCATTTGTCCCAGTGCCCATTTTTCCGGAACCCATTTGTGCTGGTGCCCATTTGTCCTGTCCGGGACCCAATTGTTCGAAAACCATACCATTTACCTTTGAAAATCTGAAATTAATATATATAATATAAATCACTGAGGTTATTTTTCTAACTATTGTGAACTTACATTTAACAGTAATTGAGGGAAACTGCAAAGTGAGCTTGTGTTCTCTTTGAGTCAGCAGCTGCTTGGTATAAATATGTCCAGTGTGATCAGCTCCAGCCGAAAGTTGAGAAAGTGAGGGGGAGTGTGGCGAGATGTGGGGGGAAGTGAGGAGAGGTGTGGGGGATGTAGGGAAATGTTGAGGAAGGTGTGAGAAAGTTTGTTGGGGTGTGGGAAAAAAGAGACATGAGGAAAAAAGTGTGAGAAAGGTGTGGGAAAGGGTGTTGGGGTGTGGGGAAAATAAGAGGAGATGAGAAATCTGTGGGGGGGTGTGGAAAAGTGCTGGTAAGGTGTAGCAAAGTGAGTTTGGGTGTGGGGGGTAGGGGTAGAGGTGTTGGGAAGAGGTGTGGGAAAGTGTGTTGAGGTATAGGGGAGATAAGGGGTGATGTGAGGAGAGGTGTGGACAAGTGTTGGGTAAGGTGTGGAAAAGTGTGTTGGAGGATGGGGGAGGTAGGGGAAATGTGGGGGTGTGGGAAAGTGTGTGGTAGGTTAGGGAAAGTGTGGGAAAGTGTATTGGAATGTGGGGGAGGTAGGGGAGATGAGGGGAAGTTTTGAGAGAGGTGTGAGAAAGTGTGTTGGGGTGTGAGGGAGGTAAGGGGAAATGTGGGAAAGTGTGTTGGGATGTGGAGACACACCTCCTCCACACTCCAACACACTTTCCCATGCCTCTACCCAACACTTCCCTACACTCCCTCGTCTCTTTCCTTTCTTTCCCTACACCCCAACACACTTTCCCACACCTTACCCAACACTTCTCCACACCCCCCACACTTCTCACATCTGCCCTCACCTCCCCCACACCCCAACACACTTTCTCACACCTCCCTCAACACTTTTTCATGCACACCCCCCACATCTCTCCCTATCTTCCCCATAACCCAACACACTTTCCCACACCTCTTCCAACACTTCCTCACACCTCCCCCACACCCCAACACACTTTCTCACACCTCCCCTCACCTTTCCCTACACCCCCAAAACACTTTTTCACATCTTCCCCAACACTTCTTCACATCTTTTCCTACCTCTCCCACATCCCAACACACTTTCTCACACCTCCGCACCACTTCCCCACACTCCAACACACTTTCCCACACCTCCCCTTACTTTGCCCACACCCCAACACACTTTCCCACACGTCCCCACATCCCAACACACCTCTCCCAACACTTTCTCACGCTCCCCCATCTCTTCTTACCTCCCCCACACCCCAACACACTTTTTCACGCCTTCCCCAACACCTCCCACATCTCCCCCTTCCCCAGCTTTCCACACCTCCCTCAACTCTTCTTTTCACCCCCACACCTCCCCTCATCTCTCCCACACCGCAACACACTTCCCCACACCTCCCCCGACATCTTTCCTCACCTCCTTCACAATCCAGCTCATGCGCTCTGAAGGTGAGTAAGCGCATGAGCTCATTTAGAGCACAACGTTGTGATGAGCGCATGAACTCATTTTTAGAGCACATGCGCTCTGAAGGTTAATGAGCGCATGAGCTCATTTTGAGCACATGCGCTATGAAAGAGCTCAATTCGCTTTTCACCGCTGTTGTTCAATTGGCAAAATAGGTACCGATAGGTCTATTTGCTATTTATGTCAGAGTTTAAGATAAAAGTTATCGAAGCGCAATTATTTCAAAGTTTAAGCCGCGTCTACCCTATGCGAGAAGTTCTAGCTTACTAGCTTGGCTTACGTGCTTGAAAAGCGCGAACTGTCTACACTATCATTTTTGCAATCGTCGCGACGGCTTTCCAAGCGACGTGATGCGCTTCAATGCTTTACTCTCGTGATAAAACCATGGCAACGTAGTTGAGCGAAATTCTATTTTTTTTGGTTACGAATCAGGCGCGAAATAGAAGGACATATGGGGCGCCGTTTGTAAACACTGATTTGTGCGACGATTTTTTGTTTATTTAAATAAATAGTCACTTTAAACAAATGATCAAAGATAAATAAACAAAAATAAATAATCAAACTTTTTTGTTTATTTATTAAATAGTCACTTTATAACAAATAGTCAAAAAAGTTTGTCTATTTATTTTTGACTGTTTATATTTGTCTCTTTATTTTTGTGCAATCATTTTCTATCTGTGTTATAAATTTTCAAAAATAAACAGTCAAAAAAAAAATTATGCACAAAACAGTGAAAAATAAATGAACAACAAATGTTGACTATTTATTTCACGTCCGTAAAATAAAGCATGGTGGATGCTGATTAGTCATCACAGTGAAATCATCACCAGATCACATAATGAAATTGTTTATATATATACATGTTAATTAGTCACACTTCTGACTGCTTAATCAGCTACTTAAATAGATGCCCCTTATCCGAAAAAAAAAAAAAAAGAGAATCGAAGATAGGTTTCGGAGAGGGTTGGAGGCGAGGGTTATGGGTTAGAATTCGTTTTTAGACAGAATGTGACAAGTGTAAAGGCAGTCTATAGGGAAAACAGTACATAAACTAAGTGTTTATACTAAATTTTAGCCTTCGACCCTAGCTCAGGGTCAAATTGCTAGCTGATAAAACTGGAAAACAAGCTACACACTTAAAATTGTATGCTTATAAAACTGGAGAACATGCCTAAACACTTTGCATTGAAAGCACAAGCTGTTAACTGGTTAAACAGCTCCGGTCTTATGCAGCAGTGCAGTTATACTACTTTGATTCATGAGAAAACTCTGAAACGTTTTTGCCTCGGTTGCTCCTCTTTTTCTTGAACTGTCTTACAATTGTCAATGACGATACTGACTCCCCTATTTCCTATTGTTAATGATGAGACGCGCAACTAAACCCACTAACAGCTGAAGAACAGCCCGGCTTGCCTACCTTTTTACCAAATACAGACTCCATTCCACACTACCAGCATTCCCGGGCAAAGAAAATGACTAAACAATTTTTTATCCAATCAGTATCCACCATGCTTCATTTTATGGACGTGAAATAAATAGTCAACATTTGTTGTTCATTTATTTTTCACTGTTTTGTGCGTAATTTTTTTTGACTGTTTATTTTTGAAAATTTATAACACAGATAGAAAATGATTGCACAAAAATAAAGAGACAAATATAAACAGTCAAAAATAAATAGACGAACTTTTTTTACTATATTTATTATAAAGTGACTATTTAATAAATAAACAAAAAAAGTTTGATTATTTGTTTTTGTATATTTATTTTTGTTTATTTATCTTTGATCATTTGTTTAAAGTGACTATTTATTTAAATAAACAAAAAATCGTCGCACAAATTAGTGTTTACAAACGGCGCCCCATAAGGACAAGCTAAGTGTGCTGAAGCTAGGTACTCGGGTTGCATCTGTTTACTTTTTTTAATTTTAAAATTCATTTTAAGTTTGCAAATTATGACACGCCAACTGTTCACTCTATTTGCAGTATGTTTTTTTGTATATTTATACCAGGGGTGTACAACCTTTTTCACTGGGGGGCCACTTTGGAAAATTTTAACAACGTCGAGGACCAGTCACCGTCAAATATGTATAAAATTATAAAATGCTAAACACAACCCGTGTATTATAGACGGTACAAATAGCTAAATAAATTGATTTAAAAAAAAAAAATTTTTTTGTCCTGCCATCGTTGAGGGCCACATTGACTGGTCTGGAGGGCCGGATTGTGGCCCGCGGGCCGTGGGTTGCACACCCCTGATTTATACCAACGCAAAAACATACAACCGATACAACCGAAAAGCAAATAAGCAAACGCAAAAATAAATGATCAAACGCAAAAATAAACAGTCAAACGCAAAAATAATGAATCAATCGCAAAAATAAAGAATCAAACGCAATAATATAGAAACAAACGCAAAAACAAATAATCAAACGCAAAAATAAACACTTAAACGCAAAAATAAACAATCAAAACGTTTGTGTATTTGGTTCAGTTCCATTTTTTTTCCTTCAAAAAAGCAAACGCAAAAATAAATAGTCAAACGCAAAATAAATAAGCAAAAAGATTGTACAGTTTTGTATATTTAATGCTTGATTGGTCAATGGCCACGTGTTTAGTTTATTTATGTTGTGTTGCCCTTTTTTATTTTTGTTTAGTTTTACGACCGTCGCACAATATATCTATACT